>JAGVSQ010003265.1:0-22085 GCA_022683975.1 Rhyacophila evoluta | reverse complement strand
GCTTGATGGAAATTGATTTTAAATTCTAAATTATTTAAAACTGGTAAACTTCCAACTTCCATGTGGAAGTTTACCAGTTTTAAATAATTTAGAATTTAAATAAACATTAAAAAAAACCAGCATACTATCGACAAATTACAACAAAATGTAACCCAAAAAGGTAGACAGGTTTTTATTTAAACGAATATGACGTGAACAGCTGTGTAGAATCATTGAATTAAATATTTACATGAAATATGTCTGTATCATAGGTTAATTGAATTCATAATTCATATAGAGCACAAGAACCATCCATATTTTTGTGCTAAGACGGTGGCACTTAGATACTTTTTTAACAACTGTGAACACGACATTCACTTACTTTATTCCTTATAGCTATGACTATTCAATATTTCAGTCAAAAGATTCAATGACAATTTTTTATACATGTATATGATATTAAAACTATAAGAAAAAACAAAACTCTCTGCAGCAGTTTAGAAAATGTTGTATATTCAACATAAAGTATTTTCTAGTATTTATATTTATTCAATAATTATCCAAATCGCTTAAATTTTTTTATTTTAATGTTTTCTCTACATGTTTACGCATATGCGATTTAACGCAACGCGGTGTCTTAAATTTTCTCTTGCACAGTGAACACGGATATGGCCTATCATCACTGTGCACAATGCTGTGACGATCGAGGTGTATTTTGTGAAGGAATTTCTTTGGGCAATTCGGACAGACATGTTCTGGTTTGTATTTCATTAGACTGTGTCTTCGACAGTGAAAAATATAACCATTTCTCGTGTTGAATGATTTCCCACAAGAATGGCACATGTACGGACGCAGACCATTGTGTAATCGTTTATGTTCTTTCAGTGCAAAATTGGTGATAAAAGTTTTATTACAAACATCACAAGGATAACGCACTTTCTCATGAAATTGTTTAACGTGACGATTGAAATTACGCACATTCGAAAAACTCTTTCCACATTGTTCACATGTACTTCGATGGCTTTCGTTCAAATGATTTTGAATATGATTTATATAAGTCTTAGCGAGGGTGTTCATTTTACATAAATGGCAGAATACATGCGTATTTCTATCACATAGGATCTGTTTATCAATATCTTCATTACTTGTTCCACTATCAGCACTAGAAGATTTACAGTAAAATTCACTATCACTATCCTTAAAATCCATATCGCTACATTCATTTTTGAATTTAAGATTTGATTGGTTCATTTTTAGCACAAGCCTGCTGATTGGTTGAGAATCGTCACTGGAATAGTTGTTTGCTATTATCATATCTTCATCCGATCTGAGATTTCCAGTTTCAATATGTTTTGTAAAACTGGAATATTTTTTTCTTCGATTATGTTTAATAGCCGATTTTCTGAAAAAGCAAAAAATGAAGTAGCGATATAGAAGCCACATAAATAAGAACCTATTTTTACTTATTTATATGACAAATTCGACTTTGAGTGCTGGATAAAAATTGAAACTTGTTATCGGTGAGTGTTACCTTTTAGCATGCATTATAGTATTTCATACATACATAAGAATTTTATGAATAAATGTAAAATGAAAATTTTATAATTGCAGAATTCTCATATTGATTGAAGACATTGAAGGGCAAAAATCAGATAAAGGATAATTATCTGTAGGAAGGTGTAAAAGCTTTGGTTTAATTAAATATATAATTTTTGTAGGTATGTGAAAATAGTTCACCATATTATAACTATAATTGTCAAAGTAGAGTTTCCAACCAAACAACTTTTTTGTAGTATTAACCCATAAAGGAGTATGGCCATGGTATTACGTCCAATGCTACTTGTGTCTTTAAGAGTACAGGCACACAATTCTGTTTCTGACCATATGCTGAGAAAATTGGTATTTCTTGTTAAAATATAGATTGTTTCAATAACTATTGGATACTTCTGAAGACATTTTCGAAAAATTTAGGGTGTTATAATATATACTATATTCATTGACATATATCAAATGAAATACACCATGAAGAAACCCGCTCTTGAAAGGGTTGAAAGTTGACAAATTATATAAAGCTGGATCAATTTGTTGACAGATCCGAATATGTTTACGGAGATGAGACCTAGTCAGTTATTGCATATGTATTTTGGGACGAAGGTTCAACACAAACAAAATTCGAAAGTCATATTACTGCATGTTACAAATTTTCAAATGAATATTAGGTAATGTCTACGAAATGTATAAAACGATAGGAAAAATTTAAAGGATGTCTGTAAATAATGCGATTTCAATATTATTCAAAATTTTCTTTAATTTTACCATGTTCATAAAACATTTTCTATTATAGCCGTTGTAAGCAATTTGTACAATTTTATAATAAATCTTAGAAATACACGAAATCAATTGCACAGCATTTCCTATGCATAATTCATGATATATACAATATTAAAGCAAAAATATCTCGATATTTTACTAACCGTATAAAAGTACATAATTCCAAATTTCTCGTTCAGTAATGTCTCTTTTATCAATAGATAAAAAAAGTGGTGGAAGTCGGTTAAAATTTGGATATTTTGTATTGGACTCGCATAACATCTTGACTTTTATCTATATTTCAGTTTTTCTACGACAATGTGTTGTAGGTGGCGACTTGCTATTTAAATAACCACCGCTATTGATACTATTGTCTTGGTAGCGGTAGTAGGTAAAGGTTGAGGGTTTAAATCACGTGGCTACATTAATGTTTTCAAAAATTCAATGATTGAGCGATTGGTTGACAATCAATCCTCTTGATTTTTTTGTCAAGATAAGCCTTCAAATTGTGGAGATCTACATGCTCCATATTCAAAGAGGATATAATTTAAAAAATATTAAAAATGAGAGGGCTATATTGAGAAATCTTCATGTCTTTAGATTAATGTAAAATTAATACTATTATATATTATAGAAATAATACATTAGAATTGAGATCTAGATCACTTGACCAAATAGTCACTGTAATGATTTAAAAAGATAGTCATTATTTTGGCAGCTTCATCAAATGTTTTCTCCGAACGTGGACCTTGACAAAGCGTGGAGATTTAAACTTTCTGGGGCATAGGAGGCACGGGAATGGCCGCTCGCTACTGTGGATGATAATGTGCCGATCAAGATATGCCTTATGAATGAACGTCTTGGGGCAATGCGGACAGGTCAACTCGGCATGATACTTTAACTTGGCATGACGTTTGCAGTGCTGTGAAAATCTATCATGACACGTATAGACTTTACCGCATGTATCACACACATATGGACAATAACCGTTCTTCGAATGCATCTTGATATGCTCTTGAAGGTGACTGTTTGTTCGGAAGGTTTTTTCACATGAATCGCATGGATAGCGGAACTTTTCATGTACTTGCCTCACATGACGCTGAATGTTTTGAGCACATTTAAAACTTTTACCACACTGTTCACATGTGAATAGTTTTTCATCGATGTGATTACGAATATGATTTACATAATTTTTAGCGATAATCTGCATTCTACATAAATGACATAGAACATTTTGATTTCGGTCATTCTCAATCTCACTTTTACTATTTTCTTCGTAATTATTAAACTCAACATATTTTCTAGGCTTGAGTTTACTTAGTAATTCATTATCATCGCTGGAGTCGTAATTATCCATTGGTTCATTCATAATGTCGTCTTCAAGATCGCTTGGATCTTTCTTGATGTCGATGGAGCGTAGCTCGTCGTCCAAAATATCACAAGCCTTTAAGCATTTCTTGAGTCCTGAATATCGGTGTGACGTTTTCCGTTTACGTGTTGATTTTCTGCAAAAACAAAATGCAGTCACTAAAGTACTTCTTGATGTGCTACAAAATAAGGATAAATCAGCCAATTCGGCTTCCTTACGGCGACGTCAATGTTCAATTTATACTTTTAAGCACTACATAGAAATCACCGATTTTCTTTTTGCACTATTTTACAATTTCATTTTTCATTGAAATGTCTTCTTTAATATTTTTTTGTATGTATTCCAGTATTTTATCCTGGCTTGCATGAGTAAGCCTTCAGTGTTCTGATCGGAGTTGATTCATAACAAGCCAGATCTTACCAGTAAAACGATTATTTCATTTACATCTTATAATAAGAAATATGTGTACACCTTGTATGGGCTATATAAATGTATCAGGCTCAATAATTTCAATTCAAACAAGATCATAAACTTATGGTATTATTTATGGTAACATGTTAAAAAAAACACCAATATACAAGTAAGTCATGTCTACTTATCAATTATGCACATGTTCTCGTTGCAAATCGTTTATCAAAATACCATAATTTATTCACCAAACTTCAACCAATTGCATTAATCTTTATCCAAACATGATTTTTTTCCCTAATGAAATTAGGAACTAAATGAAAATAGAAATACTAAATACCTTGTGTTTCAATGTGTTTAAAAATATAATAGAGTTCAGTCATTTAATAGCAGAAGCTGCACTATTACAACAATAGTATATTGCACATTTCAATATTTCCATAAAACAGAAATACACCATTGTACTCTAAATTCTCTATACCGTAAATATTATTATGTAAATTTGATTCTATGAGACAAATTTCAACACTTTTAAAAACGGATTTCAATAACAAGGCGGGAATATTTAATATTTGTGATTAAGGGTATTAATAAAATAATGATTTGAGTAGTAAAATTCATTGAGTGTACACAGGATATTACTTGTTTGAAGTGTATAAAATATCAATAAGTGAAAGCTGAATTGGACTGAATAAGAAATAGTCATGAATTCAAACTAACTTAAAAAAACGCATTATGCTGACTGATATTTATCGCAAAAGCTTTGATAAAAACTTGTATCTAAGAATTGTTTTGTGCGAGTGGTAAAAAATATAATGTACATTTATATTTTAATCATATAAATACACACATTAACATATATATTTCCTTGATAATAAAATGCAAACTCATTCAATATTTTAATTTGTTAGCTATTATGAAACCTAACATAGTTTACTATTCCATTACACTAACTATGTAGAACTTTAAATCAAATCATTATACCTGATAATTTCCTACATTAAAAATAGTTAACGCTTGTACCTCGAATTAGTAACACCAGTCACAGATAAATATTAAGACTGTCAAAATGTATATTTTACACTACATGTTATACATCTTATATACCTAAGTACAACTGTTTAGGTGGATAATATTACTCTTGGTTATTGATCATATGATTTTATTTTATTATGCATTTTAAAATCAAGAAAATAAAACATGACAGAAATTATAAAATCCATCAGACATAAATTGGCATGTTGTCATTAAAGCAGAGACACCTAGTTTAAACTGAAAACTTTGGATGCAAACGGAATGAGAAAAAAAATAAAGACACAAGAGGAAAAAATATATAGCTCGTCACTCCATAATGCGTGTGTTGAGAATTGATATACACAGGTAAATAAACAAAATTGTACATGTATATAAACACCATAGTTAAGTGAAGTATTTCTTAATTTCTTGTGAATATGAAAACTTTTCATAAGCATTAAAAATTTGCGAAAAATCCGTGACTATTTTTATTTAATGTGTGTTCAGATAAAATTCAGAGCACAGTAAGTATTTTAAGAACATATGAACGGATGTTTTCTGATGTAATATATTTATTCAAAAGTTATCAGTGTTCGATCTGAAGCTGGCACCCATTTAAAGAATGGTCAATAATGTGACAGTATGTCAATTGATGCCTGGATATTTTAGAGAAATAGTAATGGACTCACCTTTCTCTAGATTTTGATTTTCCATTAACCACAGTTTTCATCTTGACAGGTTTCTGAAATATAAAATATATTTAAGTACAAAAAATACACTACATCCATACGAAATATATCACATCAAGGTGAGAGTGAACTTTTGAGGACATCATTTGTACAGTTCTACCTGAAGTCTTGAAAATGGAGAAGACTTATTGTATTCTAGACTCTAAAGCATATTTTATATAGAATACAAATTTCGGAAATCAATCAACAAGTTAATAGAAGAAGAGTTTTTAGTGTTGCATTTTGATTCGATCGATAACTGTTTCAAAATAGTATGTTAATGCGGATCTCGGATGCAGAGAAAACTCCAGAATAACATAAAAAACGACAGCCTATTAAATATTTTTGTCAAGTGAAATTCTTGGGATTTAGGATTTAAACATTTATCTAATTCAATAGCTACATCACAAAAATTTATAACACTATTCATTCACTCACTGAAATAAAACCACAATTTATTTGAGTTATTCTTAAAATATAAAAACATTATACACTTACTATTTTAAAGATATTTATATTATCGGCTTTTTCGAGCATCTCTGTTAGGGTGGCATTAGACTTAATACAGCATCGTACCAATTCATCCCAAGCTACCAAAGTATTTACACACACTGTACAAATCTTATCTGGAAGGTAATCACCATTATCAACCTAAAAAAATAGTCAAACATTAGACTTAAATTTGCTGCAATTCTGTACTCCTTCCGAAATTAACGCTGAATACACCACAGTGAATTATACCTTTAGTACAGCTCATTGTAATGGTTATAAAAATCTATTTTATTTTAAATAACATTTATTTTTAGTATTGATTAACTAAAATAGTGTTGTTTGGGTGTATTGTGCCCTTACTTGCCAGCGTGAGCTATGTACTTAGCAATCTAAATAAATTTATGCATTATTAATCGAGTATTCCTTGACAATTTCCACAATCATAAACTTTCCCTAATTTATTAGTTTTATCATTTAATATTACTATTGCTTTCAAATTGATCTTACATCAGTTGTTAGTGGTTAATATATAATAAATACAATATATTATTCAAGCCACAGTGCATGCTTTAATAATGAATATGAAATGAAAACAACAACACCAAATAAAAACTATAATATATTAAAATGATTGTCAATCAATCAAAGGGTTACCGTGATGGGTAAATAACTATTGATCTTTTCAGCTAATTTATTGTCTAGTCCTTCGCCCTCATATATTGGCATAAATGTTTTGCAGGTTGCCGAACAAATTCGACATAACATTGTGGGATCAACTTCTTCTTCATCTGAAATCACATAATAAAATATTAAAATGCATGATTTCAATTCGATTTATCATCGGTCAGTTTCAATTTACATCAATTACAAATGAACAACTTTTCACAAAGGCGGTCAAATTGGTTATTCATCAATTTCATATCTATACCGAGACCTCTCGATTGTTAACAATATTATCATGATACAGTACAGTTAGTTAGGTTTATGCTGTGGAAGTGTGTTTATCAATTACAGAAAATTAGAAAATTTTGTTGGATAAAATGTATATATATAGAATTTATATAAATTAAATATAACTATGATACATGTGCCAATCAAGCACAAAAATCTAATCAATCAAATTGCTTATATAAACAAAGATGCTATGAGTAGGTTAAGAATTATTGATATGCACATCGACAAGCAAACTATATAAGTTGAAATTGTCGACATTTATTGAAAATAAGAAGACAGCTTATAACAACAAATTTGTAAGACTAATCACAAGGTAAGATTTACAGTTCAAAAAACCCTGGGCCGATACCAGCATATTCAAACATAATTTGAAATATGAGTTTTGAATGTTATTTTTTCATAGTATGTCTGATTTATTTTCGTTAAGCCTAGGACGGCCTAGGAGGCCTCCACTTTCTCCATCACATGGTTTAGGGCTTTCACTTTGAATCAGTTACAAAAATTATTCTCAGAAGGTAAAAAGTTGGTATAATGGACCAAAACAAATATACAATACTTATGTTATGAGGTTACTGGTGCATAATTTCGGCAACCCTTGAGGCTAACTATTAAACACCATAAATATGATAGGTTAGAATTTTAACGAATTTATTTATTTATTATCTTTTAACTATATTACTAATCCCTTTATTTATATTACTTACTTGGTGAAGTTTGTTTAATTTTTACTTCAAACTGTATATAAAATCTAGTCGGCATGAATTAGAGTTAGTAAAATAAACAAACCGTCATTGAACACAGTGGCATTGGCGACAATCGTATTGCTCGAACCATCATTCACGAAATTGATAAAATGTGAAGAAGTAGCGGCTTGGGTATCCATTGTATCTTATTTAGGGATTTACCTAGGGAACATTTTAATACATAATATATACGTTACTAATGGAATGGGATTGTGGAGTCTAGTGTTTATATGATAAAATATCTTTCAATTATAGGTACATATTCCGGTTGCATTTAGAAGACTTCGGAACGATCAACCACAAAGCCATTTTCAATTTCAACTGTCAACATCCATGACTGTAGACAATAAGTGGGATAAAATAAAGGAGGTTTTATTGAATATCTTAAATATTGTAATTAGAAAATTTATTACGTATACTTATAATCAAGAGAAAGACACGAATTTCTTTAATCATCGTTATAAATATGAACAGAAATAATTACTAAAATAATATTTCAATGAAAAAATATTTAACTTGATCAAAAAAATTAATTTAATTGATTGAGTTTATTTCGATGGTAAATGTTTTGTTCGTCGTGTTTTTTTGAAATTAAGTTTGCTAAGGAACGATTGAAGAATTACATACTTCACATTCATTGCCTACATATACGAGTATACATACTGATATTCATACATTTATATTTTGAATTTTCATGATAAAAACTACAATACTTCTTCGTACCATAGACTACAAAGCCTACCAAGATTCAAGAATTATTTTACTGTGGTGCCATCTCGTTGGTGATTGTAGTATTGCATAATATAACCTAATTTTTGTTGTGTTACCTGTGGCTTAAATAAACAGTTTTTATCAAAGAAATCTCTAAATGCAGTCGTTAGATAAATAAGGTAAGATAACAAAATATTTTCTGTGGTTCTGGGATGATTTTCATAACTCTTTAGGTGATTTAAAAGAAAAAATGGAATAAAATATGTAGACATATCCGAACTGTCATTAACGCAGCAAAACATGATTTATTTACTGTTTTAGAAAGGTGTCTAATTAGTAATCATTTACCTTTCATTGAAACAATTAACAACGAATGAATGAAGCCGACGTGAAATCAATATCTTTATGTTTTACGTGCATTTGTACTAACCGTATGAATTGCTGTCTGACGTTTCTTAATGTTTTTTTCAATGATTGAATAATAATATGCTGGAATAATATAGCATTATGAAAAATAATATGTGGCTCATATGAACATTGAAAGTAGATGGCTATTGATCCTTATAACATAACAGTCATACATATTGAAAGAAAGTCGTAATATTATTTTAATTAAGTATTCACAGAATGGGTACATGCAACCTTCTTCCTCGAAATTTGTTGTTAATTCCATCTTGCCGTTGTTTTGTTATGCAAGAACTGAAAATTTATAATTAAAATAATAGGATACTTGTGATTTTTTTACTTATTCGAGGAGCCTTTACTTAGTATCTTCACTATATCTGTAAAATTAATATAAATTGATAAAAAATATGTTGTGTTTTTACACAAATAGATCTGTAAGAATATAAACTGGTTTATTGTTTTTTGTAAAATTAAATTCATGGATTATAAGATTGACACTTAGTCAAATTTCTTTAGAATCTTCCAACAATTACATACTTTAGTATCACCTCTTTGTTACAAATGGAGCCATTATTAGTTAAAGTTTAGTTACAAGTCTCATAAGATTATTGATTAAGACATCCATAGACTTAAAAATTTCTTCCATCTTAATATTAGATATTAGCCTCCCCGTTGTAACTCGTAATGACACACACTCACAACATGAATATGTATAGATATCTGAAAAAACTAAATCCGACGACGATAGAATGATGTATCCTAATACATCTGGATAGTCAGTCTAACTGAGTGCACGACATTTATTCATTTCCGCAAATATAAATTAACAAAAGATAAGTTAACGTTTCTCTGGTCAATGTTAAACAATCGTGCATCCGTTATTGTTTTTATTTAAGTACTGTAGTACTGCAAAAATACCACAAAGTTCACAAACAGTAGTAAATTTTTTTTTATTTAAAAATAGAACAAATATGATTTAAAAATAAATTGGGTATTAAAATTTTAAATTCAAGAAACAATATTCTAAAAATTCTTTGCTTATCGTTCGTTTACGGTTTATGGTATATGGTTTTGGGAAAAATTATCATGTTCAAAACATTCAATGCTAGAAAGACTTATTTTTTACATTATTAACCGGTTTACTGCGATTGTTACACGGAGTGTGATTGGAGCACGACTCACCAAATACACGTCGGTGTCGAGTTTTTGTGCTACAGCCAAGTGGTTAATAATTATTGCCAATTAAAGTGTATAATTGTACTATGGAGAAGGTTATAAAATGTATATTAATGAATACAAAATAACCTTATGCTTCATGGCCATTTTATGTTATTGCCCATAGTTTGTAATATGAGTAAATATGGAAAAATAGTATTAAAGAGTTACTTCAGTAGTTCAGTGTTTATTCTGACTCTTTTAAACTCTTCGGGTATCAGGCTAAATCTTGCATTATGAGTGCTTCGACAAAGTATTCAATTTGGTTGAACGTGTATTATCATTTACAGAGTTTTGAATTAAATTCATAAGTATTATGTATAGAAATTATACATTCAAATCGTTAATTTTTTATTATCACACGTTTAAAAAAATATATTTGCATTATCAATCATTTTTCTTTTAGTAAATAATAATTAGAATTCTCTAGCTGTTTTTTTTGTAATTTTAATTATGTAAATTTCAACTAAAAATTATAGGACTTGTTAAAATTAGAAATATTTAGCATTTATTGTACAATTTATATTCTTTGTTTTCCGTAAAATATTTATAAAACTATTTTTCATAAACATTCTAAATATTTCAGTGAATTTTAGTTGAATTCATGTTTTCCGCGAATTGATAATACATTTTTAATTAGAATGTATTTAGAAACGAAACATGCATACTAAAATGATATGGACCTTCTTTATTATAAACTTCTCCATCCAGCTTGTTACTGTCACCAATAGATGTCACTCACATATACTATTATTAAACAATGATATAAGTAAATTTATATGATAATATAAGATATAATTTAATGACGAGGTAACCAAGTAATTTTAATCTAGAAAAATATGCATTAGATATGGAATTCAATTGATGGAGTATATTTTTTAATAATCACTCAATTCATTACCTATATGAATTTAATAGTTTATATGATAATTTAATTGTAGTAATGATGAGGTATCCTTATTTTTGATTTATTGTTTACTTTAAATCAAAATCGTATAACTTAATTGTACATAGACACGTTTCAATGAATTACTGTCTATTTCTGGGTTTTATATAATATGGAATTTCTTCAGTAGATATGATTATGGGCTCACATAATATAAAACTTGTATATACTCTACTTGTACCGCCGTTCCAATTTACTCGAAAAAATCAACTGTCAACTTACAGCTGACCGATATATTGCACTTAAATACTCGACCGCTATTATCCGTCAACTTAAACGAGGCTAGTGATGTTCATACAATTTCCAATAAATTATCGTCTAATTATATAATATTAACTTACTGGGACTTCGTCTATAATATATGTGTTATTAGTGTTTTTTAATCTAGTAATAGTATACGTATAAACTATGTATTTGATTGTCTAGCAAATAATTATTTGTGATATCCGATTTCTTTGCTTTAAATCAAATTTTTATATTGTTTAGTATTCGCTGTCAGATTGGAAACGAAATACATTATATTTAATGTTGGAAAAGGATGTGACTGTACATGATTATAATTAGGGCACACACAAATGACAAAAAAATATAATATAATAGAAGAAGCCAGCCATTTTTGCATTGATCTGCTGTTATCTGTGAAATGTATGGTGAGCACAATGTTGATATGGCGATGGCTATAGTTAGATTTTTGACAGCCATAAATTCACGTCATTTCATATCGAATGATCGAGCACGCGCCAGACGCGGACGCGCCGCTCAGCCGGCACGCACGGCGGGCTTATAATATTGTGTCTGCACTTGCCCCCGTCTACCTCGGCCTGTCTGGTCCGCTCCCCGCCCGGCGTCCCCCTACCCCCTCGGTGGCCTTGGTGGAACACCCGATCCCAGTCAAGTTCAAGGCCGGCTCGATATAGTCCGCGAGGGGAGGGCGGGGCTAGTCGCGCCAGCGGGGAAGTCTGCCGCATGGGTCGTTATTAGCGGACGAGCCTTATTCGCCGAATAGGCATCATCAGCCCTATTTGCCCCAAATTGTTACAAAATTCTCCCTTATTCTGAATTATCTTGTATCACTTTTGCGACATCGTTCATTGTAAACAAAAATGGTAACTTAAAAAACAACACACCATAAATAATAGTGTACTAAATTATGCATATTACGGTTATCACAAAATTACCAATTTTTTTTTATATAAGCTCTACATCATCTTTACGGATAACTATCTGATTGGACGTAGACCTGTAGAGTATCTGTAATTATTGTTAATGTGGCATTTACGTCTGTGTTGCTAGAAACAAATGGCGAAAAAAAATAATTTGGCGGCACACTGACTGGCAGGGCAGTATGCGACAGACAACACAATAAAAAAATATCTTCCAGATTTATCTTTTATTATTACGCATGTTATACAAGTTGCAATTTCAAAAAGATAATTCGGAGCAATCGATATTCGAGCGGCTAATTATCCGGTGACTATTCCCACGATCGCAGTCATTTCGTGTAAACCTACCCTAAACTAAATTAGTGTCACAAATAATCAGCTTGTTAAAATATAATTAAAATAATTTCCTTATAAAATAGAGTTTTTTTAAATCAAAACATTTTGCCTGCAAGATCGATTTGCGTCTCGAACTTCTCTCCGTTTGATAAGAATTTTGTAGGCACGTGTAATCCCTCTCCAACTAAAATAAATCTTCAGCTGAAATAGTAGTAGTCATAGTTTTTTATATTTTTAATATTTCGTTTACTCGAGAGTGTATCACGGTACATTATTTTTATTAAATTAATTTTGTTTATTTATTATAACGTTTTTTTACGTTTTATAGCGGGCATGTGCGTTTAGATAATTATTCACATTGTGAAGATATATTCACATTCTTTATTCCTAGTAAAAATCTTCACGTTGTGTACATCAACACGTTGAAAATATCATACATAAAACAAGTAAAGAATCATATAAAATATTTTTCCCTATCAACTCAATGCCCTCTACGCCGAGTCGTAGAGGCATATTTAGTTCACGTTATTTTATTTGTAAGTCTTATTCAAAGAATGCATGATTCACGGTTTTAACTAAATTATTAAATCATTTATTTACTGTAATACTCGCTAATCAACTAACCTCGGATTCCTTAAATCCACGGATTCGGTCCACTAAATACGACCGAGTAATTTTTATTATTACCAATATGCCGTCATAATGAATCAGTTCATGCAGAATGAACTGTTATACATAATGTGTTGATAATCTCAAGTCAACTTTTGAATGAAAATACTGCGAATTCTTCAAAGTACGACTACATAGAAATTCATATGGTGTGGAGTATAATGTAATGTGCACTCTGAGTTATTTGAGAATCTTTCGCACATCTAATAATCGATACTGCCGACAATTCCTTCCTTCATATTACATAGAATAATTTTCCGAAAATAATATCTTTATCACTTACACATATTTATCTCGACTTAGTATTTGATTACTTAATTGAATTCATAAGTGTGCGGTTTCATATATTTTGTGTTGAGGAGAACATATAACCTGCGTATGGAATAAACAAAACTAGCCGACGTGGTGCTTTGAGTTTCTATTCAACATTTCCATAAAAAATATGTACGAGTAAACCTTCTTACCCTCGGATGATAGCTCATTTTTTTATACCATGTTCGCGCCCAACGTGAAGCATATAGATATACACACTGTTAAGATATCCACTCTGAAAGAAGAGTATATGGATCTCCGCAATGTGAAGACGTCATGAAAGATTATTTTTCACGAGAATTGTCTGTCGGACTCAATTACTCAACCCAATGGGCATCCAGTCCTGCACGTTACCAACTACGCTACCAGGTATATTTAAAACGTGATTTCCTTATTTTCACACTATAGTATTGTATAGTTTATTTGTGACTGAATGAGGTTTATAGTTGATATTGCGACTGATAGTACTTTGAGAAAATTGATCAAACTCAAAGCTACTAAAAATTTGTAAATATACACACGGTATGTTATTTTTGACTGAGGTTCCGCCTTTAGCAATGGAACGTGGTGGATATCTATTTATTATATAAAATTAACATTAAACTGTAAAATATGGAAAAATGGTCTTATCATTATATTCAAAAAGTGTGTAGGGTTTATAAAATGGATTATTAATATCTATTGAAATATTCATGTACTAATTAACAGACATTAAAATTATTGACATCTATATAGATGTTTATATTCCAGAACATAAAAGATGATATAATACAGTATGACAATGCACAAATACCAATTATTTCGAGTTCAATCAAATATATAAAGCCTATAGATTGTGAAAGCTGAGACTCAAATCATTGTTCTATATTTATTTTCTTATTAGATTTGTAGGTTTTTTTATCATACAATTTCATGATGCCTCTGTAAAAGACGTACTGCAGACGTGTAGACCGTCAATTATTCAATATGAATTTCATATTTTTCCGTAATATAATAATATACGCCTGTTTGTTTAGTTTTTTGATAGACCATAACTGCATTTTGAAGTGCATCGGCATGGTGGTATTGGAAACACGTTAACAAAAGCCCTGTGCATGAGGCGTCGGCGGCAGACGGTTCGGAGAGCAGGGGCGGCCAGACGGACCCCTCGCTCCCTCGCACGCCCCACAATAAGTGAGAGTGTAATTTTCGCGGTCGCGAAATATCCAAAACAACGCCAGACGTCAAGATAACGGGACGTATCCGTTCCGCATCGCGACTTGCGCTGCATCAGTCGCGAAATGCCTGGCGTGCCGCGTGTACGCGTTCACTCAATCTACGGTGAAGAATCACCCGATCGATTCATCCCATTCTATTTTTGAATTCCGGATAAATTAAAATTAAAATCGGCGTTCAGTTCATTTTTTGAATTTCCCGCGCTGTTTTTCTTTTTTAAGCGGAAATCTGCACGGAACCGGCTGCAACGTGCAGTTTTACTTTCGCTGTCAGTCGAGTGTCGTGCGCGGACGCCGGTAGGCGTCTTTTCCGATCCCTTGACATTTGAGGCGTCGAACTTTTGAATATTAATCGAGCATCCTCGTTGCTTGCGATTCTGTGAACTTTTCGAACAATTACGGTGATATAGAATAAACATTCAGTTTCGTTTTGTGAATTCGCTGAAAATTATATACTGTGCTAAGTAAATCTAGTTTACGAATAAACTATTGTGAGACTTTAATAATTTATAAAGTTCAGCAGTCGGGGTGGTGATTGTTTTTGTCCCGGCAAACACCGACCGTGGAACGATTTCCTTGGGCGGTGGTGGGGGGCGCCTTCAGCCTGGAATTGGGTGCTCCGCATCTAACACAGCCCCTCCCGCAGGACTTTGACTTCCTGTACTGTAAAACTGACGTCGACATGGCCAAGACAAATGGAATGGACGCTTGGATTGACGATGTGGTAGGCCTAGATGAATTATTTTTTTTATTCATGATTTTCATCCGTCTATTTCCACAGACTATGGATGCATCAGTTGCGTTGTATTCGACCTCTATTTATCGTACTTTTCAATATGACGTCGAAATACAGACATTGTAACTGATAATCAAAGAAATAATATATTGAATTTACTGTCAAACTACTGTATTTTTATACGCTTTTATTTTAGTTTTATCTCGCCTCGTACGGTCCTACGCTCCAGCCAAACTTATGAAATAATAAATTCAGATTTTTTTATTTCATCCACCCATCCAAAGGTTCCTACATATGTGGCTAATTGAGATGGAGGAATACGTAATATAATATAATTATATATTCACGTTTTCAAAAAAATACTCCTCTCTTTTTCGCGGTGAACACATCATGTTTTTTCTTGATATTTTTTGTAGTATATCTGTTCTACATGCTCGTTACTTCAGTATATTTATACATATGGTCAGACCTTTTACGAGTGCAAAATTATCAGTATATTACACATGAAAAATGAACTTCGTCTTGTTGAATATTTTTTATTTACATAATTTATTAGACGCACAACTCTTTAATGTTTATCGACCGTGTAGTATTCTCTAATACACAAGTAAAATATTACGTATAATTAAGAATTTAAGAGATTCTCACAGTCGGGTTGATGTTTTCACGTAGTTTAATGGCCGAATTATAAATGAAGAGGAAAGAAAATTTTTAACTATTCACATTCTAATTTTTCGCTGTATGTACATGATTTTTACATGGGCGTACTTTTTACTATTGAAAAGTGCTAGTGTTGCCTAAATTAATTATAAAAAAAGAGATTTAATTTATTTGAATTAAGAACAATCGTGTTATTTTTTATTATTATTGTAACTGTTGATTGGGTAGTGATATTTGATCATATCACATACAATATTATGCAAAATGGCTGTGTTTGGTTGTGAAAATGAGGAATCGACACTGACAGTATTTTTGAATCTATTTTTTTTCATCTACTCTGATTAACTTACTACCGACAGTAAACACTAATAATAAAATCATCAATATCTAAATTTGCGTGTGAATGTATTTATCAAATATGCACAAACTTTTTATAAACCCAGCGACAGTGTATTATTTCTTTATAATGTATACACGATTTTAAAACAGCTCGACTGCCTTATATAGTATTATATTATTAAGTTATGTTGTTTTGACAATTTTATTACAACGTCTTCAGTCCAGCTATATTGTTGCAAAAATATTCTTAATATTTGCCCTTTTAATGATCTACCAGATTTTTTTTCTTAAATAGACTGCATGTAGAAATCTAGTATATAATGGTAAATAATACCTTTATACTGTTGTATATGTTGTGATTGCTTTTTATCGTCGTTTTTATTTTTATTTTTAACACTGACCTTGTTCATAATGAATATGCAATAGTCGATAAACGCTGCATTATTTCTGTGAATAACATGTGTCTATGTGCGCATTGTGTAATTTATTTACTGCAATCATTTTATAAGTTTCCCCTCAACTTAACAGTTTTTGTTTCTGACAGTCTGTTATACAACGTCAGTCTAGGCGTTGACTACGTGCTGCGAAAAAAAATCATGCCGTAATATAAATGTATTTACAATATAATGTATATGTCGTCGTATTTTATGGACGGCTTATTTTTATTTTGTGATATAAACACGTGCCATAGCAGGGAAGCCTTAATTTTTTCTGAAACCACAAAATGTGTCTAATTTTCATATCCAACGAATTTCTTTTTAAACAAAAAGCATCTTATTTATTAAACTGATGTATTTGGATTAAAACTATAGAATTTACTGAAATATGTTGTTATTTTTAACTGGATATTGTAGGTCATTACCGCTTATACCGATCGCATTTTGGGTCTCATTCGCTACATGAAATTATATATCTTGATTTTTTAAACATATGTATTTTATCTCGATCAAAGTATCAATCAATGTGTAGATATAAATCCAGCGTATGATTGATTACAAAACTCTCTTGATACTCTATTTAAACAACTTAGGTGATGGTTCATCCAATTTCTGTAAAGGTACCTACCGTGAAAAATTCTTTTTTTTTAAATGAAATGAGGATTTTAAATCATTAAGATCCATTTTCACTCCTATGCTCGAATTACAATCATTGCAAAATTCGGCTATTTTTGATAGTCAGTTTTGCAATTTGATTCGATTTCAAGCAAACGGATTCAGTATGTTGGTCTCCTTCGGTCCAAGTGTAGTTTGTATGTCCCAGGTGGATCCGTTAGAGATGTCAATATGTACTTCTCACTGTCACTTGTTACTAAGACACTGTATTTAATTCAGAATACCTGTGAATAATGATAATATCATACATCTTTTTTTTGTTCTGTCAGTATAATATCTCAACTTACTTAGGTAGTGGCTATGAAGTACTTAAAAAAACCGGCATGAATTTCAAACGATAATCGTATTTTATAAAAAAAATCATGATGACCCTTTTGATATATAATACATTACTTTTTCGGATTATTTATTTCGTCCCCAATATTGCAAGAACACGTAACTCGATTTTTTCAGCTTAAGTCACTTTGTAAAGTACACTTGGGTCTCGTAAAACACGATCTTATGTCTAAAAACGCCGTGTAGTACAAATACGTGTTATACGAAATTTTATACACATTCCAAAAAAATATCGAAGTTTAATATCGTTTATTTTTTCGAATTAACCAAAAAAAAAAAAATATGTTTACGTATCTGTTTTAAATGCTTAGATAATATAGATCACTCGTCATGACTATCACTTACAATCCCATTTATTCGATTTCTTTTCAAGATGGATTGTAAGTTTTCATTACCAGAAAACTCTTGAGAATTTTTCAGATGTAACCTTTCAAAATTGCCTAATAAGCGATCACGGTATCATGGTTCATCTAACATTTCAACTAGTTTTTTTCGTTAAAAGCACGGTCCTTCAATATTTCTTCGATATATTAATTATCCGAGTCATTAAATCCTTCTCCACCAATACCACGATAAATTTTAACTGTCATTTCGTATCGATCTTCTATTAGTGGTATAAAATTTTCGCCAGTGACAACTTCTGGACACATTTTTTGACAGCAAGCATTTAAGTGGATTTTTATAGTTTTCGACCATGAATATTTTTGTGATGGCATGTTCTAGGAGTGTCCAAATCAGACATGTTAATTAGTTTTTAAATGAAAAACATTTTATATAATCATGTGACACAAAATTATACCACAATTCGCCAACCGTGCTATATCGAAACCGTATTGCAGAAGAACCGTGTTATACGAGTTCTGAGTGTATTCGAATTTACATTTTTTACACGTTTTATAAATATGTAGTACAAAAAATGAAACTATACTTTATAAATTGAATTAAATTAAAAAATCGGGTTATGTGTTCCTGCAATATTGGTGACGATTTTATAATTGTCTTTACCGGTGGTAGATAACGTAACGTTTAAAACTACTGAAATATAAACCTACAAAAACAGATGGACATTTCGTAACCACCCTAACGATACTCGTGTTGTCGAGGTCATGCTTTTGTGCGTTATTTTTTATATACTTCTAAATTTTAATATAATTGAGTCCGCAAAAATTCAATGTTAAGATCAGCCGTCTTTTTTTAACAAAATTTAGTATTCGACTCGGCGAGTCTTTTCAAGTCGATTACAGTTTTTTTAATTTTATTTTGAATGCCATTTATTTGCCTGACCCCACTACTACTGCAGAGTTACCTGAATTGGGACAAGCTCAAAAAGGTACTGCTAAAATAATTTTGATTCCTTTCTTACGAACTTAACAGTCTAGATAAATTGGCATGATTTTACGTTGGGGAAGTATCGTACTGAAAGCCTTAACTACAATGAGGTTTCTAAGGTATCAATGATGTACACTGCTCTGCACTATTCTCGTTTTGGCCAATAGTTGTAAGACGCACTTCTGTAATTATTGTATGGATTTATATAAGAACAAGATTGTAGTAATAAGATCCGAAAATATTATAGATATTTCATAGAAAAAAAACTCGTGTAACGTTGTTTTGATATAACGTAGTTTTCCAAAGCCAAAAGAGCGGTAAATGTTTAATAATTCCACGTAACAAGGTTCTACGAGAAATTAAAAAAGAAGAAGTTTCGAAATAACACGATGATTTCCGAACCTAAATCAATCAGTAAAGGATCCGTTTTAATAAACATTAAATTACTATAAGTTAGTTTAAGTTAGATCAGTGCATGTTGCAATTTAGCGTGGAAATGACTTAAAATGGAAGTAAAATTTATTTATCTCGGCAACATGTTCTTCTTCCCTATTTGCTTTGTCTAATATTATTTAAATGGCCCTGTTCAACGCTGTACACAAATCATGTCAAACTCAAAGGCTAACAAGCCCCAATTTGAATAGAAACTAGGCTTATTTAAAAAAGTATAATTAATATAAAATGTTTCTTCCTGACACTTGGCATATCTTCTTTGCTACTTATTATCTCCCCCTTTAGGGGTATATCTTGATCGCAGTGACTACTTTCAAAAGTTTCTCAAGGAACGTTGATGATTCCGGATCTAACAGGAAATTAATTTCTTTTTATAATTATAATTAACTACACACCAATATAAACGGTTTGACGTGCATGCTGTACTCCGTTAGCGCTTTCTATTTTAGAAACATATCATTCGAATTTATCGGGATATATAGTGTTCCCTTGGGTAGGATTGCCCTGTACTTATGATATTACAATAACACTCGTACGCAGTCTGTTAATAAATTCAATACGTGCTCACGTGATGTAACATTACACACACAATTGTTAGCAAAGGACCTTTATGGAATTGTGCACGTAATTATTTTACATTACAATTTAATGTACGCATTTGGCCATGACCTGAGTGTGAACTATTTTACCTTACGCGCAGACAGAAAGGTCTGAAGTTCGTCGTCCAGCTGACAGTTCACCGGTATCATTCAATTCCACTCGTTGACTGGTGTGACATATTCACAGTTCCACAATTACAGTTTAAATTATGTTTGCATATTATTTGCCTTTTCCTTCGCCGTGCCTGCCTTATACTCATACAACCTTTGTGGCGTATACAACTAAGCTTATCTACCTAATAGCTATATGGAAATAGGCCTGGACATCACACGTCGCAATTCTTTTATAGCCACACTGTTTCTTGTGAAAACTGAGAAGTCGTTGCAGATTGGATCGTACTGCATATGGTATTCCTGTAGTTTCTCCCTCATAATAAAATAATATGTTGTCTAACATTGTTCTGCAGAATATGCAAAGCCTACGATTAATGATTTACGCACTCAACCCATCTCAGTACAAATTTAAATATTCATAACATATTAAAATATACTGTTGAATTCATATCCGCTGCCGTGGAACAGACATAGTATTTTCTTTTTATCCTTCGATATATGAAAACCAACATAATGTAACCGCCGTACAATTCGCCTATGAAAAACAAATTCCAAACGTTTACTGATCAACCAAAAGTTTTTAAATAAAATTATAATAGAATAATAATAAATAAAATTGTCTGAAAAGCTGTACCAGACAGGTTTTCTTCGATATTCATTTATGCATATCGAAGAAAACCTGTCTGGTACAGCTTTTCAGACAGGTTTTCTTCGATATGCATAAATGAATATATGTGTGATGCATTGTGCAGTCATTATTGAGAATGTATGTGTGTGTATTTTTCTCTTTTCGGCTATGCATTTTTATTTTATTTCTGCATCGAACAAAATCACCCAGACGTGCGCGCAGTGTTGCCAGATGCACGAAACAAAAAATACTAAATTGTTGTATATATCCTTTTCAAAAAATAGTCTCCGCTTGTACAGCTTCTTTGCAATTAAATTAGTTTGTGCAACAAATTTAGTCTACATTTAAAATTGTCAAATTATGTGACGGCAGGTATAATTTAAAGGCTTGCGACATATCAACTAGCGATTTTTCTCTGAACTCTTATGTGTTTTCATCAGTGTACGAATTAGAAACCAAATATAGTATTTTTTATTCAATTTAAAAATGTATCGCTTTGTATACTCTGTTATTGTCATTAATACGTTAATCCGATGGTACACCTTAAAAGAAATTCCCACTTTGTTTTACATTTTACAACGTGTTTATTAGAAATTTTTTTCACGCTTCACGTACATACCGATAAATATTAAGTACAGTCTTCTGATTATGTTTTTTAGAATTTGAGTGGCGATCAAAGACATATTTGCAGATTCGGATGCAGATCATGTATATAATGATTTACGAGCATAATGGCATGTTTACACGAGCTTAGTACTTAGTACAAGTAAGTCTGGCAAGTGCCAGTGAATAGACCGCCGACTTAATTACT
>JAGVSQ010003264.1:0-22087 GCA_022683975.1 Rhyacophila evoluta | reverse complement strand
GACAGAATGACACTCTGAAGTTAGGTATGCCGTGCCGGCCACCGGTGACCGACACAGCCCAATTGGAATACCTTGCTGTCGGCCACCGGTGGCCGACACGGCGATCAACATGTTAAAATACAGAAAAATCTTTCTATAATATTTAACATTTCTGGCTAGCGAATGATTTGTATTCTGTATTAAAATTGATAAGATATTTCAAGAATGGTGTATAAAAATTAAATAATTTTAAATGAAAATAATTAAATCGGTTTAACTTATTTTATACCACTGATGACCTGAAAATTGGTGTATGTACCGTATTTCTTTTTAAAACTTAGATTTATAATTATCTTATGTATTTTTTTCAAATATCGACTACCTCACGAAACAATAAAATAATTATGAAGTAGGTGATAGTACCAAAAGAAACATACACTTTTTCATTCTTGTATGTATATGCATAAATATTATCGTGTAAGATGTTCTTTAAGCTTACATTTAATCTATAAGTATTATTGTTCGTATATCGAGCCAAGATTAATAAATATTCTATAAAAAATAATGCCTTATATTAATTGATTTATTTATATAATATACAGAACTCTCATAGCTTGCAGAATTTCTTCAGGCCCGCTTGATTCTGTGGATTAATTTGCTATAAGTAGGTATTTTGCACCTGTTTTAAAATACATGTATATTTAGATTCAGTGAATAACTAACATTAAGTCCTCATAAATAATGTGGTGCCTCCGCATTTTGGCGATTTGAATGTTATACCAGTGTTGAATATCTGCATATACCAATGTTAGATCCAGCTATAACCTGTACATGAGATGAGATGCCTTGGTAGATTTTCAACTTTGATGGCTGCTTAGTGGCTATATGGTCAGAAAAGGGCTGAGTTGTTAGATTAGTGTATCCCAAAATAACACAAACTTAAACTAAACCGTTTGCTCCGAAAGTGGTGCATATGGATCTCCACAAAGTGAAGACATCTGTTGACAGATTATTTTTCACGGGAATTTTTTGTTAGATAATTGCTCAACTCAACAGCCAACCAGTGCTTGAATTTTTACAAATATGACAGGTGTGGGAATTGAACCCGCATTCCCTGGATTGCGGGTTGTGCACGCTAACAGGGAGACCTTACTTGTGTTACTCTAATGCAGGGTTTACCTAACTATGTTCTGCGACAATTTGGAAAGTTTTTATACACTGCAACACATTTAAAGATCTCCCTAATAGTAAGAATTACCCAACCTATAAAATAAGCTAAGTGTTCTGTTAAAATTTCCGGGTTCGCAAGGTGTTCAATTGCAGAAAAGGTTTGTGAAACCTTGCTCTAATTAATGATACTGCCATTTAACACATTGATTGCCATGAAATTTTTCATGATTCTGGTCAAAAGAGCCAATTTCATTTAATCATGTCATATTATTAAAAACTTTAATAATATTAGTACATAGTTATAATCAATTTTATAATTGTATTTTCTGTTCATTTAAGCCAAACCTCATTTTTTATTTTCTTTCCTGAGGCCATCTATTCATATTTACACTGTTACACAAATATGGCAAGTAAAGAAGGGATGAGATAACTCGTAGTAGGCGTCCTGGGCAAGTAAACAACCTAAAGATATATTGTAGTCGGCAGTCAACGTGTTAAATAAACTCGTACAGGCTAAATTTGGGAAAATATTGAATTAATAATCAATTTTTTTTACAAAACATTCTTTTTATTGTAAATTCTAAAAGCTAGATTATTAATATAACTATTTACAGTACACATTTTACGATTTCTTTTTTTCTTCATACAAGTTGATTTCATAAAAGGTGATTGACATAAATTGTGATTAACTGGCACATTACAAGATACTAAAATTACAAATATGTAGCTATGAGACGTCAAAAAAAGCAAAGATGGCAGATATCGGACAATGCTGTTTTTGCCTCAACTCAAATAAATATCCAAGTTTATTTCTTTACACGTTGCCAACTTTGTTTCCATTAACATAAAGGGTAACAATGTTCTATGATTTAGTTTCTTCGGACATTGTCAAATTCGCCTACAATAAAAGCAAAGATGACTATATCCCGCATTCCTTCTTTGGACATGGCTGATTTTGCCTATGCTAAAAATGAAGTCGGTTATTTACAACACATTGCCAATTTAAAAGTAACGGTTGCGATGTCTTAAATAGTTGATTCATTTGGACATTGGTGACATCGCATAACTATAAAATAATAATGTAATTTCCTCATTTAGGGTTTGTTAATTTTGTCTGCATTGAAATCAAAGTCAACAATGTCACATTCGACATTTTTAGCTGTACCAAATTTGAGATTAAAACAGCAGAATATATATTAATGTACCAAAAAGTTCTATTGGACATTTTACAACTACTGAAAGCAAAGACAGTGATGTCCAATGCGTCCGTGGTGGACTTAACTGACTTTGTTTAGAGTAGCGTTTGATTATCGGAAACCTTATATTAACACTTGATCAATGAACACAGTTAAATAAAATTGCTCTATTCGTTCGAACAATTTCAGATTTCGAATCACCTCAATAATAATCAATTATTATTTCCAATTTTCTAAAATAGAATATTAATCATGCATAACTATATTACACATGGTAGATAAATGAGATAAACATTTGTCATAGACGTTAAACGAGTTTATTACTTTCTTTCCGATGTGATCAAAAATTTAAAAAATTGGTTAGTAGTTTTCCCAGAGATTCGTTAATATTAATTGTCTATAGCTCTGTTATAGAAGTTAGAATGTTTACAGTGAAGTCACTTTCAAATAGTAATTTTAGTAATTTTTTAATAAGCATTTATCAAAACGTTTGGTTGGAGAGTTTGCTTTATTACAATACTGAAATTTTTAAATATAGAAACACTTGATTGTTGAATGATGCCGCACTAGATGATAGATGGACTCTTATATTTATTTTATTTATATTGTATTTCATAAAATGAGAGACAGATTAAAACAGTACAAGGACTAATAACCCAATATTAAGCATGAAGTTCTTATGGAATTTCCATCAAATTTCTTATCACTGCGGCTGAATTAATGACGAATCTTATAAATCCTGAAAAGTATCTTCACTTTTATTAATTGAGGGGTGTATTTCCAAAGTGTATTATTCCACTATACCAAAAGTTAGAGGAGAACATTTTGAACAAGTATTTTTTGTATTAAAGAACCATTGTTTCATCATACTGAATATAGGAAAAACGTTATTACATATTACATGCATATTTATTTGGGACTAAAAATATACATTAAACTAGAAATTTCGTTACTTCGGTAGTTGTTATAAAGAGATTTGAACTGTTGCATGTTTTTCAATATTTTTGAAATTGATTTTTTTTACTGATTTACATGCTATATGGTTTTTTTATATAAAAAGATACTTGTTCAAAATTGTCTCTTTCAAATTTCGGCATAGTGGAATAAGTTCACTTTGGAAATTTACCCCTCAATTATGGCAAGACATTGGATAATAAATAATGGATACAAGGATATTTGTAAAAATAGACTGAGATTTGCAAAAACAGATAACGCAAAATACTGTGTTGAACTATCCAAGATGACTAATGGTTATTTCATTTATCTTATACCTAAAATTGATAAATATAATTACAAAATTAATCAGGGTTAATACACAATAATTCATTCTGCCATAATTTCATATACAAACAGACTTATGAACGTTCATTAGGGATACTTTGTGATTCAATTCACGTTAATATTATATATTTCATAGACAATTCAAACAAATATAATTCGGATTTAAGAGTTGACTGTCATTTGTGATTCAGTTTCACCTTTAGGCATCCTTAGGCTGTATCATGTACAGGTTTATAATATATCTTGGGCGCATTTAATGTTTCATATGCAAGTTCATAAATCCAAAATAGTTTTCAATTTAAAATATACTTTTGTCAGTTAATAGTGTTTAATAAATTGATTAATATTATTAGCAGATGACACTTGGTGGAAAATTGAATTTAAAGTTCAACTTTTTGAAATCTGTATAATTCTACACAGATTTTTATTGTTAATTTTGTTTTCGTCTTTCAGCATCGTCAGTGTTTAATGCTATCGTAGAGAAGAAAAAATTACGTTAATAGCTTAAAGTGCAAACTGCTAACTCCATTTGCTATTTATTTTTAAAATTATTTTGATACAAAAAATACTTTTTAAACGATTCATTTGTAGAGCTGCTTACGAATAACACAATTTTGATAGATCTGAGGACAAAATAACGGAGTTATATGTAGGTCTCAGATCCGAATGAAGATGTCAAATTGTCAAAAACAATGTGTATTAAAATAACCACAATTTCATTATTAATAATAAATCACAGCACAAAAAATAAATGTGTCTTTTACCCAAATTCATTTTGCAAATTTTTTTATCGTGTTATGCATCACATATTTCGGACGCTTCTTTATATACATTTAACGTGAACATGTTTTCTATACAATATTCTGTTAACGTGCCTATTATATTTTGAGTACGGACATTCCAGATGCACAGTTGAACCCGTTTATTACGAACACCCAGTGATTGATGTAACCTGCTCGTAATAAGTGCCATTTATTATAAATTTTACAAAATCTATTTACAGTTGAATTCATAGATAATTTTACTCCATACCCCGATTAAAATTGGGACCATACTAATATAAAAATGAAGATACATGCGTATGGTATTTCCAAATTGAATAATTCACATTTCAACAAGGATACATTTGAAAGATTTTTTTTTAAACATGGCTAATTTGTTGAATTTGGAGATTTAGTAACGGACTAAGGGACTCTCAGTTATGTCAAAAGTCACACAAAAACGATATAACTGACTAGGACATACACTGTGAATGCCTTCAGAGATCTTCCGTCTTGGAAACCTGGTGCATGAGTAAAAACACGAAAAGATTGCCGAGTTCATTTGAATTGAGCATTTTGCATGGTACTTACAGACCCATCAATTGGGTGGACACACTTAGAATGGAGAAAACATATTTTATTTTTGAAGACACTATGCATCGTATAGTTTATCAAATTGGGCTACCTCACATGGGTGGATTGTTTAAATAAGTTGGTCAAGTCATACATGACAAAGAAACTGATATTTGAGAAACGAGAAGGCAAACGAAGACTTCTTTGAATATATATGATCAGCATCGATATTTAAAGATCATCGGCATCCAATATTGGAAGGAAGCAGTTTTGAATAGATTTTAATAGTCTTGTTTACGGAATAATCCTGACATATTGAAAGGTGCTCCATATCTGTTTAACATGAGTGTAAATATGACGACTGGTGAATGATGAAGAAAAACATTCGCGAAGACAAAAGACACATGAGGTTGTAGCACTAAGAAAAATAAGTTGTAGACAAACCAATATAAATCATTTATTATGTGAAGATACGTACGTCATGATAATATTTTAAAACTACTTTTTAAGTTTTTGTATAGTACAATAAAACCTTGATATAGCGGAGAAAATATCCGTATATATGTGAAGGTGTTAACACCGGAAAATGGTTAGAAGTATTTGTTTGATGATCAAGATACAGACGTAGATTTAGAACGGTTAGAAGTTCCTGATTTCTGTAGAGCAATACGGAATAATGCTGAAGATGTAGAATCATGAATAAAAGTGAAAAAGCAGATGAAGTTATTGGACTTGTATAACATTTTGATCAACATTTAACAACTTGACCATTTTCTTAAAACTTCACTGGGTTTGTATTGCGTCGTTCATTTATGCATTTAAATGCATTTGAAAAAAAAATATATATAATGGACTTCAGAAGATACCCCGTCATGTGAATTAGTCCGTTATATCGAGGTCCTACTGCATTACAACTCACAAATGTTTATAGTGGAAATAAAAGTTTGCTAGAAAGAAAATAAAATGATTATTTTGTCTATTTCTTTCTTCGCTATACTCAGGGTAACACAGTTTATTGAGTAAACCAATTACAATTCATTCATCAGCCATATAATTGAAATAATAACACAATTATTTTATATAAAATTATACTATTGTATTTCTTTAATTGTATGATGCACTTCCATATATTAAATATTTCACGACAGTTTCACGGAATAGGCAAGTTCATTTATAAATCATTAACATAAATATAGATAAAAAATTATGTTTTTATTTCAATATGGAATAATATTAATATGTACAGATATTAAGATTGTTAAAATGGCGTTGCTTTACTCAGATGTGTCATTTTTAATACACTTATCACATTCGGTTGCGAATCTTATGTAACCACCACAACAATAAAATTATACCAATCTTGAGAATGGACCCAGCAACGTCTTTGAGACGTCGATTTAATAATACCGCAAGACACACGAAGCAGATTACCGAAAAATATCAACACCATTAAATTGAACAGTGAAAGCTTTAAGAAATGTATAAAGACGACGGTTGAAAACGTTCAATTCAAGAATCCTCGGCACTGTGATGCTCCGCATAAGCAAGAAATCTTCTCATCCTCCAGTGGGAACTTGTAATCGTAGGTTATTTCCTCGTCTACACCTATTGGCTGTTTTGAGTATATCACAATTTTCTTCTGAGATTCTATCGTTATAATCTTGGCGTAGCAATTCGGCTGAAAAATTTAATACATGTTAATCGCATGATACTGGGAGTGAAGTGATCTGACTTTGTAAGGAAGTCAGAGATAAGGAAGCAGACGGGTCAGTCTCTTGTCACACTAAAGTCATGCACTGGAATTTGCTGGGGCAAGTACTATGGATGCCTCCAGAGAGCCAGGATCCTATTTGTTATTTTTTCCGACTAGCGGGTATTCGGTGTCCTGGAAAACCAGCGAGTACTATTTACACGATTTACTCAATGGAGTTAAAGGATAACGGCATAGCCCGGGAAGATGCAAAGCTACTGGCAGTCGACAGAGAATCTTGAAGGCATAATGTGGTAGCCTTATGCTCCGCATAAAGAGCGTATATGGCAGAGAGAGAACTACATACAATTTAATTTGATGGTATATTTAATTGTAACAACCAGTAAAGGATGAATACAGTCACAAAATAGAAAATATTTCATGAGCAGATTTTTAATTAGCTTATTGATAAAAGAGTACTCACATTACAACTGTGGTTAATAAACCGTGCCAAGTTTCCACATTTTGTGGCGTCAATAATAGTATCCAAGTCGATCCTGAAGAGGTACGAACTGCCGATGCCAGTTGCTTCATACTGCATCTCTCGCAGATCTGCCACGATAGGTCGCACCATCTGTCCAACGTATTCGATGACCATTTCATCCGCTGCAATCGGTTCCATCGCAAACAGCCCCCAATCGTGGATACCCGACTTGGCAAACTTCAACTGCTTCTTGCGGAATTTAAGCTGATTGAATTTAAGAAGATCGGAGTCGGTGTCGGTTCCGAATGCGGTCAGTAGTCTCCTCTGGTTCGATCTGGCTTCTCTCGAAAGTCCTTGCATCTTGGAGCTCAGTAGGCGGAGGTTCTCCACTATCTGGTTGGGTTTCGCGTGGCTGTCAACAGCTGCAATACTTCTCGCGTGATGGTATTTGAATTTCGCTTTTATTTTAGAATCCATCTTGTAGAAACCTTCTGTTCGGGCTGAACCAGTGTCGTGAATCTAAAGGCAAAAATTTTACAATGATTAAAATGAAAAGGTTATGTAAACCTTTTTCAAAGCATCAAGAATATTCGGAATGATATCCACTGATGCATAGTTAAAAGTAAATAACTATACACTACAATCGGAGTAAGGTTATAACGAAAATTCCATAAATTTACCTGCAACTCTTCCTGATAAGCGTGCTTTCTTGACTTTTTCTTGGGTGGACTATAGGGAAGATCGGTGGCAGCGTGGTCCACCCAATGCGTGTCATTGAGCCAATAACCCTGTGCATCGTCCGACAACAGAAGCTCGTACGACTTCTTCAAGAAGAGAATGTCCTCTGCATCGATACCCTTCGTCAGGAATTCATACAGAACCTTCACCTCGCCCATCATGCCACGCTCCGTGAATGTTTTCACGGGAACTATTGGCAATGATTTCTCACTAGTTTTTGTTTGTTTACTATCAGATAACCTAAAAAAGATCGACACTGAATTAGTCAGAAGAAAACTTCTTATATCATATCTCTTCAAACTTGAAAGTATAATAATTCGTTTGATTTTGTTATTCTGGTGTCGTAGGTTCATTCAGAGAGATTACTTGCAAATTGGAGTTGTATTTTAATATCTGTTCCTAAAGCACCTTGATTGACTCTACCTGAAGATATTCGGCATTAAATATAGTTGTCTAGTGATGCCTCATAAGACAGTGGACATGTTTGTCAAACTTATTAAGGCATATCCCACAATTCAGTTGATGGAAGAATTAAAATTCTTACCTATTTTGAATTTCAGCCAGTTTCTTGTATTCAGACTTCTTAAAGCGTTCCTTTTTATGTTCGGACTTCTTGAGTCTTTCCTTCTTCTTATCCTCTTTTCTCCGAAGACTCTCTTGGTGCTTGAGCTGTTTGTGGGTGGCCGCCTCCTCTGAGATGCTGTCTTGCACTTTCGCAAACAGCTTCTCCATTTCTGAATCTGCCTCGGTTTTCATTTCTCCATCCACCGCTCGCATAGATGTATACCCTTTGAATATTTATTTATCATTAGGCTACAATAACATGTTTTGAATCGAAAATATATATTTTTATACGACACTGACAATATTTCAGCTGGATGACGGAAAGTGGTTCGAGTCAAATCAATTTGACATTAACACGTTCGCTGCTAAAGACGCCCCTGGGGCGTCAATACACCATACTAATACATACATGTCGCAGCGAATGTGTTAATTTTACATGGACCAAATGAGTAGATAAACTTGATAATAATAAACAGGCCTCATAAAAATAAATGTCATACATCATCGATTTCAACACAACCTTCAGTCATGTAGCACGATTAGCAAAAAACGGTAGTTGAAGATAAGGATAATTAAACAAACCAGATATTGGTTAGGAAAAATGTAATTCATAACACAATTACTAACAGATAGGTACAGTTATTTATATAATGAAATCTCTCTCTCGATGATGCTGTTGAAATTAATTTTATCTTTACAATATATGGTATTTTCAAAAAATACGGTGTACTGTAACTTCTTATGTTAACTTATGAAGTAAGTAGGATTAAGATATAGTAACCATAGATAAGGTTTATCACTAACCATGGTCATGATCCAAGTGATTGGTAGGTAGAGATCCTCCCGGTGGCAGGCAATAGGGGTGGTCGAGGGCAACCTGTGAGGCTTGTGACGCTGGACTAGAACCTCCGTCCGAAGACTGGCTGTGACGCGTCTCCTGGTAAATAAATGAAAAATTATTATATTATAAATAAAATCCTTACATTTTCTATGGCTAGAAGGAACTGCTATCTTAGTTGTCAATTGGCAATCAGATAAATTCAATTTTTGATTGGAAACAATCCTAGAGGATCAGAAACAAACCAGCTAACCATAATTGTTTTGCAGAGAAGTATATCATCATTGGACTGTTAAAGTGTGACAATTTTGTCAAAATGTTTCTTCATATTAGACCGCATAGTTTAGTAAAGCATTCAATGTTCCTTATGGGACCAAAAATAAAATATAATTTAAAATAGAAACATCGAATTTATCATGTCTTATGTTTTTTCACTCTCTTGTTCGACATCCTGAGGTTTTAACGAATGAATGAAGACAATATGATAAAATTATTACCTCTTTAACACCATTGATATCAGTGAGAACTTTTCCACCACCACTATCAGATGACAGAAGATGCTCTCTTATCCGTCCTCTCTTCCTCTCATTGGGCTTTTGTTTTGTTCTTCTCATTTCTAAGCTTTCTTCCTCTGACGACAAGCTTTCTTTAATCTTGAATGACTCGAGAGACTTGCTAGGTAGATCAGTGTCGGCAGGTAACATTGTGCCGGTTTTTAATTTCACTGAATCTAATTTCTTTTGCCTGATTTGTTCAGCTGTCGGCACAGGAGCATCACTGAAAGAAGAAGTAACACAATGGTCAGGTTATTAATTAATGTTGTAAGCCAGGTGCCAACATGCGATTTGAATACAGATGAAAATTTCCTGTGAAGCCTCCTTCACCAGCTGAAATAAACATTGATAAAGTATGACAAAGAATATTTAATAATGTCTCGTCACAAGCAAATAATACAAAAAAATGAGGAAGGATGAATTATTAAAAGTCCCAAACCTGGCTATAGAATTGCTGCTCCCAGCAAGTTTTATAAGAGCCTCTATTGCCATGTCCTCGATCGGTTTGGTCTCTTCCTTCATTTCAACATCATTAATATCCACCTTATCTCGATGATGCTCCTTCTCTCGCCGAGGACTTCTCGTAACGTCATGCACACCCTCTTTTTTACTTATACTTTTATGATCACTTTGGGATAATTTATTATCTAAATCGTTGCTTTTACTACTCGATGGGAAATTTTTCTTTCTATCTTCTTGGAGCAATTTTTTTTCGTCTTCCTCCTTTTTCCTCTGTTGCTCTTCACGGAATTCCTTTTCTATTTGTTCCATATATTCTGTATTTCTTCTTCTCTTTTCCTGCAATACAAAGAATCTCATTATTTTAAAACAAATGTATTAAAATTTCTCAAGATATTGGTATGGACACAAACAAGCTAGGATAATATATTTTCAAATATTATAGATAACTTCTAACAGATTGAGAATGATAAAAATGCATTTATAATCAATATTAACACACTGAAAAATTATATTTATTCAATGCTAATTTAATGCCATGAATAGCGCGTTTAGTTAGAGAGGAATCTTGTGTGTATTTTGATTCAAGAAATAGTTTATTAATTTATGGAAATGAATGAATGACCAATTATCATACACATCAAAATATGTCAGAGAGCGGAGTCTATATGCTCTGTCTTGGCCAGTAATGGCCATCTTATGGTGGTTTTCGAACTGATTGGTTTTAACTATTAAAAATTATTGGACAATCAAGGATATTCTTTACATTTAAGTGAGAGCTTACGTAGAACACTAACCAGAACTATGAGTGGATAAAATAATACAAATTAACAAGCACCTGATACTCTCTTTCTTCTTCACTGTCGGAGTAGACTCGGTCCTGCAGGGGATCGTCTTTTTTATTGAGGGGTTCGGTACTAGCGGGTCGAGCAGGTGTGTTCTCCGTGTCACCCGTCGCAGCCACTTCCGACAGCTTGCTGTTGTCTTCTTCGGGAGACAGAATTGGAGAGCCCAGTCTGCCATCCAGAGGTGGTGGGGTTTGAGATTTTCCTAAAAGAAAAAGAATGATATAAGTGCATATTATGACAAGAAAATTCCATTTTATAAACCATGTTCCAAGTGAGTTATTTTGAATGCATCTTTTTAGAACAATATAAAATGTTGAGATACTTCCACAATGGACTCACCTTGAGATCTTTTCCTCCGACTGGCTCTGGAATCAGAGTCACTATCGGAGGTAGAGGAGTAGACCTTGCGAGCTGCTTCTCTGCGTTCCTTTACTGACTTGCTCATGCGTTGAGGTAATTTTAGCTGAAAAAAATGGGGAAAGGATTAATAATTACAATCTGGACTTAGCATTAATGACAATTGGAGATTTCCCATTATGACTTTTAGTCAAAGCATGTTATAAGTACTGACACAATATTATATTTTAAATTTGGACAGCTTGTTTTAATTAAAAAGTGGTCCATTTTATTTTTATTGACCATCTTGCAGTAACCATAGAGATTTCTAATAATTCAACCATGTGAACAAAAAGCAGTGTATGTGAATGTGAAAGAATAATCTATTATTTTGCCCAATTCAACAAAACTATTTTATAAATATTATATGGTCGTTATTATTAATTTGTAAAAACAAAGGATACAATCTAATGAATGAAATAATAAAAGTCTGATTAGCATCTTACGTTTTCTTCTTCATCGGTGTCAGTATCGGAGTAGATGGCTCCGCCTACCCTGGCTTTGAGAGCCGGTGCGGGACCTGTCTCTCGCGTACTCCTCACTCCTGAACTATCCGAATCGCTGGATGAACTGCCGTCGCTTGAACTTTCCGATGAAGATGATCTGCAATCATTTTATAGAGTAAATTTAACCATCAAAAGACATAGTTAAGCCCCGTGTAAAACTTGAAATATAAAAAGAAGAGAACTGATGAAACAAATTAGGAAATGGACCACGTAGCTCCTGCAATTTAAGTAATGACTATGACAGTAATTGAATAATGATATCAAATTATTAATTTATTTTGTTGATAAGTATTTCGGTTATATTTCAGAGATAAATATTTCCAATAGCCCAGCAGTTTAGAGCAGAGCACATCTGAATGCGTTCCACTGAACCATGTAACTAGTGATCATTTGACTCCAGGTTTTAGTCCAATATGTAGACTACTATAAATATTAGGATTTGGTATGCGTACCCTGAGCTGCTGTGACTTGAAGACCGCCGTCTGGCAGTGGTGAGGTATGATCCGCCTCTGCGTTGAGGACTCACTGTAAATGAGGACCTCGACACTTCCTTTTCCGAATCAGAATTTTGAACGATTTCCTCCTGAAATAAATATCAAAAAATCGAATATATAGGGTATTCGAAAAGAATGTTATTTCCAATTAAAAAACTGAATATACAAACAAAATAAAATATTCAATAGCTATTCACGTGCAATATAATTTCTTCCATTAGATACAATCCTTTCCTATCTTTCTAATAATAATTTAATGCTTCATTCATAAATATCCAGAGATTTTGAAAAATTTTGCCATTTAAAAAATGCTGCATTGACCTAAAAAGATGAAAACCTAATGGCTCAAGATCTGGAGTGTGTCGTGGATGCCACATTGTTTTCCATCCAATGCTTTTAATTTTATCTTTTATAGTTTTTCATACACATGGTCGTGCTACAAAAATACTCATTTGCAGTTGTAAACAAAAGGGCATTTTTTCAAAGTACCATAATATAAGAGACAATATTTGAATATTTATGAATCGGTTCGAAAATGTATTTACAAAAAACGGAAATTTTAAAAGTTCTACCTGATCACTGAGTCGTTTATTTGAAGAATCTTCATCGAGAACCACAGGCGATGGTACCCGTTTCTTCCTGAAGCTTGGCATCTTGGGTATAGTAGCTCTAAGCCCCAAACCGATGGTGTACCCACCCATGTCGAAGTCACCTCGCGGATCCAAAATGGACTTGAATGAGTCGATCTTCTCTTCTTTTTTGTTAGAGATATCCTGAAGCGGAATTTGCGAGTCTCGTTCCGGGAAGACCTTACTGGTGGTGATTATTTTTGCAGATTTTTCATCAGCAACACCCGACGATGATTTACTGCGCTGTTGTTCATCCCACCATATTTCGAAGTGCTTAAACGCTGTGATCTCGATCATCTTCTTGTTGAAGTCTCGCTTAAGAATCTGCTTCAGTTCCTCAGTCACCCGGTTCGTGACTTCATTGATTGTTGGGTAATATGGATCTTCATACAGCTGAAAAATGATATATTAAGAACATTATCATCTAGTAGATGGGTTAAATTTGAAAAACAATACATGGAAATTAACTGAAATGTTTGCTGATGGTTTAATAATGTGAGTTTGATTTGAAGGAATAGGAATTTGTAGTGTTTTGACTAACAAATTCATCAAATTCTCTTTTTACACGGTTTCAAAATAATGCAGTGTTAAATTCCCCAATTTTGTATTTATAGTCTAGATAACAATGTAAAAACTGAAATACCTTTTGGCAAAAGTGAGTAACCGATAGAATTATAATTGAATATAGAATTTATAATATTTTTGGTATATCTAAAGATAACTGCATTTATAATAATGTGGAATGTTACCTCGCCATCGGTTCCTTTGTGAGCGTAGTGCATCTGCGGATGATAGGGCGGAAGTCCCCCATGGTGAAGAGGGAATCCATCGCTTCCCATTGGAGGCATTCCGCCCACTGAGAAGAATTCTCCGCCAGGGTAAGGATACATCGCTGGAGGAGGGTATTGTGAAGGGAAACCTGCTAAAATTAAAAATACTTTCATTAGAAATATCTTGTTACGTTTAGTTTGATGTTTATCTTGTCGGAAAAATATTGTATGAAATATTTATTTTAAAATAAAAAAACCCTATACTCAATGATCGGTTTATTGTCTCAAATAATTATTTTACATTCAAGATAAGTCTTCACATTGTGAGAGCAATATGATCTATTATCGGTGATTTTTTTTTGTTAATTTGTAGATTTGTTTTTGTTGGTGTTTACTTGAAAGTTGCAAATAACCCACTGAAAGGCAAACTTATTTACAAATAATAAATAAAAAACGATGAATGTACCTTGATGTGACCATAAAGTGTGTGGGGGGTATCCATAGGCAGAAGGCGGTGGTGCATTAGTGTATCCATGTGGCAAAGCGAGGGCCCCAGGGTACATGGAATCGTTTCGAACGAAACCCGGTGGGGGAGCCGCTGTAAATGGAATTATCGGCTCTTCTTCTATCTTGGCCTCCGTTGATGACAGCGAGGAGAGAGACATCTGCGGATTACAACAATTATAATAACTGTGTTACAGATTCGTCAGGTTAGTTTAAAATTCCTTTTAATTTTTCATTCATCGGGATAGAGTCAACAGAAAGAAGGATGAAGAGATTTGAAAGGCTGATATAACTTGGGAAGATATAGGAAAACAGAAAAACAATATCTTTGGAGATTTGTATTCTGTTATTTTGAACCTTTCGTTCCCTTGAGCATATTTTCTGTTTAAATGGAGCATATGGATATCATAGATTATCAATAAAAATCTCTACGGTGAACTAGCAGAAAACATACATTCATATTAATCACAAGACAATTTGAGTTATTTGGCACTACACTATTAATAATATGAAAATGCAGAATGCTGGCATAATTTTTACAGTTCATATTAATAAATAAAAGAAATACAAAAATGACTAGCCTGATCATCGTCCAGATTCCTATCGGCATTGTCAGCAGCAGTGTCTTTGCCAGTATCCTCATCCAAGTTAGCGACAGTCTTGGGAGACGTTCCGCCACTGCGCTTGTGACGAGATTTGTGTTTCCTGTGCGAATTACCCGTAATCAGCTCATCTTCGCTTGAGGATATATCGGAACCTAACTTCTCTGCTGCCAGCTTTTTCTGGTGGACCAGAAGCTCCGCGTTGAATTGCTTCTCACGTTCCTTCGCCAGGGCCATCTGTACAATTGACAAATAATTAACTTTTACACTAACCATATCTCTTTTAAAGAGCTGAGGTTCTCAATTCTCATCCTATAAACATACATATATTTCATCAAATTTAAAGGGTTTTAACGATTCACGAGGACTTGAGTTTAGATAGTTATTCTATATACACAATGGAATGCAGTGTCTTTATATGGATAATTCAATTATTGTACATCCCTATCCGTGATTGATAATTTTCTGTACAGTGGAAAGCACCAAAAAAAACCTACCGACGTGCGCACATACAGGGGCACTGATATCTATGGTAAACATGAATTGGTTATCGGAAATATTCGGTTGAAACTTAACTGTCCGATGAAACCTTCGTCATGCAAGAGAATCGATGTCGAGAAGCTCCAATTCCTTAAGGCACAAGAAAACTTCGGGGAATCCCCATTTTTAGATTGGAATAGTAGAATAAATGGGATTCAGAACAGAATGGAACTAAATTATGGCTAGAAATATGTGCGCCAGTGTTACCAAGCAAACAGAATTAAAGTTTTTTTTTTCAAATAGTTTATAAGCATTCAAAACACTATTTACTAAGAATGAATATCATACCTGTTCTAAAGCAAGCCGATGACATTCAAGATAACTTTCTAAATTGAGAAACGGAGAAGGTGGTGTTGATAGAGGCTGATCGTTTTCAGGAGAAGCAGAACCAGATCTTGAACTCATTTTCCAATCCTCTGTAATCAAAATACAAACAAAATAGATTAAAATTTATTACAAGGAATAATTGATTTTCTGATAGCTACCTTTATGATTTTAATATATATATAAGAGGATATCTAAATTTTAGTTACAATCATCACACATTATTTGATGTATTACTTTCTAAAATTAATATTATCAAAATTAGAGGCACGGTAAAAAATCCTTAATAATTTAATTTCTTCAATAATAATGTATTATAATGTAATAATTAATAAGAATCACCATCATCGGCAAGTGTTGGTTTATGATTGACTCCAGGTGTAACATCCTTGGCTTCATCATCCTCTTCTGAGCTGAGACCCAACTGAAGAAAAGGAGGAGCCATTCCACCACCTCCGGCGCCTTTCAGCAACATTGCTATTCTGTAACACAGCATTAGCAACAGGTACAAATAACTGTATTTGCTGTAAGACCACAATGCTACCATATATCATGATGGCAAGAATATTGGGAAAAAAGATGGATAAGACTTCATTTAGCAAATTGATGATAGTTGACGTTAATAACAGTATGTCAGTGGGATGAAGTATTCGCAAATAATGCAATCTTATAGTTGAGGGGTGTATTTCCAAAGTGAACTTATTCCACTATGCCAACGTTTAAAGCAGAACATTTTGAACAAGTATTTTTTTGTATAAAACAAACATATCATGTTTTTCAATGTTTATTTTTGTTTTCAATATTCTTGAAATCAATTTTTTCTTCTAGTTTACATGCATATGGTTTCTCTATACAAAAATTACTAGTTCAAAACATTGTCTTTTAAATTTTGGCTTAGTGGAATAATTTTACTTTGGAAATATATCCTTCAGTTGTGGGTTGGAATCCTGCAGTGTATTTCAATACTCGACATAGAAATAAATAGACCGAGTGTTATTATTATGATTAAATTTAAAGAGAACAATATGGTAAACATTGTACAGTATACCTTGTATCAAGATCCACATTTTTAGCATCTTCAAGAGATGTAGTCGGTTCTGATTGAATTGGTGTACCGATTTCTTTTTTGACTTCCTTCGATTCAAATGAGCTACTGCTAGTTTCTTTGATTCTTTTAATTTCTTTGGGTGATTGGTCCTAGAAAATAAATCAAAATGTTAGTTAGGTTAAATCCCTGGTGAAAATTTATAAATAATTACTTTTTTAATTGTTTTAGCACTGCTTTGTTGCAAACACTGATATTCGAAATCGTTGGTGTATCCAACGATTCATAAATCCATTAAGTTTACTTAATGTGGATTTATGGTTAAGTTTTTTATTTGATTATACAATATGAAATATAGCTAAAATAAGGAGTTTGGAGATTCCATGTGATGAGATATGAAACTGAATTAGGAGATTGCCAATATGAATTTGAAGATAGGAGTAATATCAAAAAAAACACCACACTAAAAGCCCTATGATTGCAACACTTATATATCGATTCTTGCTTATTAAATAATTACAAAATTAGATGCAATCTATTGGGGTAACATCGCGAGTAACTATGACTTTGGTCTATTTTTAAAGTGAATATGTCTTTCAAATCACCACCGGGTTCAAGAACTAAAGCGTCAAAAAATCGGGTCCAATCTGTTTTCAAAAATTACTAATTTGCAATCATTTGATCTGGGTGAGTTTTATTCGCCAGATACAAAAACAATGAACATTTTTAATTCATTATAAACTAATGACCATTATCTAACAGCCTACAAAATTTTTATTTTTCTTCTTTACCCGACCAATATTATGTAAAATATAATTTGCAAGTAAATCAACCTTTTTGCATTCTCCGCGTACCTCGATGAATAGCTTTCAAGTAAATTTCACTTTAAAAACTGACTTGGTCATATTGGCAATACTACAGTGTAGTTAGTTCTAGAGTTATGACTGCCTCGACCTGTGACCACTGACTTTAAGAAAAATTTGTAATATATTTTTGTAATAAATTTAACTTACGACCTAAGTTGTGAAACCTTACCCTGTTATAAGTCAAGCACTAAGTGTATCAGTAAATTTAAAATATTATTCTACAAAATGTAGCGATAAGCGACATGCAATCCTACGTAATTACATGTGAGTGATATTGAGATTTAAGTTTAGGTATGTTCATTTTTCCTGATAGTTTTTTAACGCAATAGAAAAATTGTTTGTCTATGATTATTTTTGATTATAAATATATTTTGATTTTATGTAATTAAATTTGTATGTAAATAGGTACTCTTATATTCAATTCAGAATTTGAAAAAAATATTCACGCATGGTTTGAATATATTGCTATCTAAATAGATAATTGAAATTTGTACAAAATTAATATGTTCAATATTGAATTGATTATGATGCATTTTCTTAGCACTGGAATGAGGTTGAAAATGGGGTGAAATTAGCCATGTCAATGAATAAATCATCAAACTGTTATCAGTTTTATAATACACAAAAGCCCAGTGGAGTACCAATATATTGAAATTTTGTTTACATATTCTATATATTCATATGGCAATATTGGTTAAATTGGTAAATGGTTGAAAATTTAAGAAACGAAAGTTGATGTTGATAAATGAGTTATTTTTTCTAAATATTGTTATTTATAAAAAAAAAAGAAAGCCTTTTAAAGAGAAAATTAAAACATATAAAGCAATATCCAAATTAGCAATTGAAGCATGCGAAACAAAGTAACAATAATATATAAATGTAAGTGTACACTCTATGTAGACACTAAATGATAACCAATATATTTTCAAGCCACAATACAAACATTTTAAATTTATAAATTATGATACTCGCAATATGTCGAACTAATAAATTGAAATTTAAAATGATGTTTACAAAGTGTAGAAACTATAATAAATAAATAATTTGATCATATAGTAAATACTAAGTGATAAAATATATAAAGAAAAAAGCTGACGACAATATCAATAGTTAAAAAATAATATTAAAAATATGATAGTTTCAACATGCAGATTGTGTGGAAGAGGATTAATAAATAAAAAAGAATTGTCTACTAATTTTGGTGGAAAGGCATTTATAAAAAAATTGCTATTAAAAAAAAAACAGAAGACCAACAGTGCTTTCAAATATATATTTGACATCTGAATATATATGATTCATATGGAAGTTCAAACGATTCAAATTATTTTGAAACAAATCAATATTAGTAGCGCCAAACTATACAATTACACTAGCCAATCTAAAAACTCTGAATGTACAGTGTAAAGCCTGCATAAATGTACAAAATATATAAAATGGCAGAAGCTCTATGACTGGAGAAATCACACTGGTTAAAATTATCAATGAGAATATTTTAAAAAACAATCTTGTAGATTAAAATGGTGAAACTTTGAAATTTCACTATAAATAATTTGTCAATTATTCAGTTATTTGAAACAAATTGATATATCCGCTCTATTAGGAAGCCAATTTATACACCTCTGTAATAGGAGATGTTTTTTACAAGATTTGGTTTTTAGCCAATATATAAATCATCAAACATACATCATATGTATTTTGATATAGACACGAGAATCTTCCATAGAACACCGGGTACAGAAATCATGTTCATGTGCTCCAGAATGATGAAGAAACATGAAACTATCTTGTTGGTTACTATTATTGACAGTTCTAAAGTAATATATACTATAGAATAACTGCTAAAATATTTGTTGGCTTAAATTTGTTCTCTATCACAACTCCTTTTGAAAGGTTAATATATAGAATAAAAAATAGTCTGATTAATAACCTTCATATAGAGTTTATCATGCACTACTACCGACAAGCTACAGTAAGGAAGCAAAAGGGGATAAGTACAATCAGTAAGGCGTCATTGGGCACAGGCTGCTGCGGGGGCAGCGGGCTGACTCTCACCCTGGGCTTAGCCTTGTGTCGGCAGCTGGCCGTCTTACTTTCGCCAATCGACAGTTGGCTCTTTTTACTGACGGGGGGCTTAGTCTCCGCAGGCGAGGCACTGGGGTGATGGTCTTTGGGGGTTAGAACGGCGGGCGGGGGGTTTGGGGTGGCGTGGGCGGGCGTGCCCCACGAAGCCGGGGTCGAGCCCGCCTTTTGACCCCCGTGCAAGGACTATAACACAATTTTATTCATGGGAGCAATTTTCTTTGTTAGCCACACTTATTAACCCATTCACACACGTATGTTATCATTGTATATATATATATTATTACACCCACACCTTGTACTTGACAAAATTGTTTCAGAAGAAAACAGATCTTTGGAGATTTTATTAGTTTTTAAAATATAATTGGTAAGTTGAAATTGGACAATACTCGTATAATTGTGGTTACCGTGTTTTTCCTGTGTCAAATATATGGACAAATTAAGACAAGGATTCATCTATAAAATTTAAATTAATAGTAATCAAATTCACAGAAAAATATGTGATGTGAATGCATATAAAACACTTCATCTGTACAAACTATTTATTTAATTCTGTAATAGTTTATTAATCCTAATCAATAAGATTTTATGAAGATCCCTTTAATGTAAAGATAGGATAAATCCATTGAAAGATTATGTTTGGAGGATACCCAACTATACTAAGGATAATATTTGTCTCCAACAAACTGAAAGAGAAAGAAAGGAACAAAAAACGAAACCAACAGAATTTGAACAAATCTCTACATTCAAAGCCTGAATTTTAAACTTCACAAATCCGGCAAGTACATGGTTTAGACATAGCATATATTATGTTTTGATGGTGCTATTCTGAATATATATACATATATATATCTTATTAATAATTTCTTTAAAGATTGGTTATTAGCTATTTGCCCAATTCATTAAATCCGTGCATTAAATAATATATAAAAAAAATATTGTGTATCTTTATGGTTTCAGAATAATTCACAAGCCCGGATGATGTCAATTGAGCCAAAGCAAGCTACAACAACTCACGCCAATTTTCTATAACTTGAACTATTGAAACCAAAACGTTATGCAATTAAATGAATTGATAAGAAGTTATGGATCATGAATTTATTAAAAATAAGTATAAAAAAGCTGGAAGCTGATATTAAGTAGTATAGCTTCATCACATTAATTAAACAGAGTGTCTAAAATATATTATGTAGTTTTATGTGAAAAATAATGTAAATATATTAAGACGAAATTGTATAACCCTCATGTTGTACACAACATAAAAAAACAACTTTAATCATTCCATTTTTTTGTCTCCCTGATAGTGTTGAGGTTGAGCAATTGTCTGATAAATAATTCTCATGAAAAATAATCTGTCAAGACATGTTTCCAAGAGATACATATTACATCATTTTAGAAGCGGACATTTCACACTATGCAGATCCATATCTTCATCAGATACAATGATTTACTACCATATAGTAGAACTGACAATGCATATACCAAATAACTGGTATTCGGTTTGAGTTGTATATTACTGTATTACACAGACAGGCCACGTTGAGTTAAACATGAGATATTTGAAGCTATTAACTCTCTCGATGATCTCTATCTTTAATGTTAAATGTTATTGACGTTGGTATGGTAAAAATCTATATTTAAAGACATTTAATAGATAGCAAAGTGATATGTAATTTGAGAGTTATAGTATTTTTCCTTGATTATGAAAATATAATATGTATAAAAATTTATTATTATATTTTAATGATATCGATATGAGGAATTTACTAAAAAAAGTAGTTTTCACTAAATGTGTTTTTAATATTCACAATTACGGGTAACAATAAATTGCAAGTTTTACTATGTATCAAGAGTTATATAATTTAAATCATAACATTTTAATAATCTCAAGAAGTAAAAAATCAATTGAGAAATGCTCATAAAATTTAAAAAATATCAAATTTCCCCGTGAATTCCAAGTGAAATACATTCTTTTTTTTAGGCAACCAAGCAAAACTAGTTTTAATTCTGTACGATGAAGAGAATATAATTTTCAGTGCCGCACCATGGGCAGGAGGCACCAATGTGCAAAAATTTTTTGAACCACCTATTTTCACTGATTTATAACATGCACATTTTTTAAGTTCTAGTTCTTTTTGACAAATCTTAACCTTTACCACTCGAGACATTTTTACGTAAAAAGTATATTTTCAATAAA
>JAGVSQ010003263.1:0-22088 GCA_022683975.1 Rhyacophila evoluta | reverse complement strand
GGGTCGCTAACAGTGATCTCACATATGGAAGTTTACCAGTTTTAAATAATTTAGTTTGTTAATTGTTTATAATGTTGGTTCAAGTTCAAGGAATAATGTTACCGTACCTAGTGGTCGCGACTCTTACGTTTTGAATTAATTTTTTTTACTAGGAATCATCTTATTTTCATTCCTTGTGGTCTAAAATCAAAATATTTATGAAAAAATAGTTGTAAAAAAAATTGTACAAGCATATTATTAAAAGATTCTTAAATGTTTTAAAAATACATGAATGAAAAAAACCTAAAATGTTAAGCTGAAGGCCCACCTCTAAAATCAATTTTGATCGAGGAGATAGATTGACCCAAATAAGAAATGGCAAAAAACTCAGTTGCATATATGGTCAGACTAATGATGTTCTTTGCCTAATGGTGATTCGAAATCATTGTAATCCACTGAACATTAATTTCAACACGCTAAACACACAGTAAATGGTGTTGCCATGTTTTGTTATCTCCTTTTTTACACGCAGGTTAGTCCAATGATGTCCATCTAAAAATCTTTTACGGCGTTACACAAGCTATAATAATATGACGCAATATAAAATACTGTGTAATTTAGAGATTATTATATGAATTTGATTATACACGGTTGTATAGCTAAGGCTTACGGCTTTCAATTTGAAATGTTTCAATCAGTGAAATAATTTGTTAAAAAAATAGTTATCTCAAAAATTACAGAACACATCATTTCGACTACAATTCAACTAAAAAACATTCGCGATATTTTAAAATACCTACACATGAATAAACAATTGTTTCATTACTTTAAGCTCTGTGTTGAACTAACATAGACGTGTCACAAATTACACAATCCCATTTTTCGTTGTTGTATACCAAATAAACAAAGTACTATTGATAAATTACTTTCCATATATGTACATAATATGAAAATAAGTCTCGTATGAAAACAGTTAGTGTTAATTTAGAGAGCTTACGTATTTGTCGCAAACTTATTGTATATTAGCTTTCCTCGACTTTTCTTAGTTTCCTATTGGTCATCGGGACAAATATATATATATATATATATATATATTGACTTCTCCAAACCAAAAGAGCTTAAGTGGCATAAAGAGTTAGGTTCATAAAAATGTTATCTACAGTTCGCGAAAAAATCGTTACCTTAGATCAGGGGATCCCAACCTTTTTGTACTCTAGAGCACATTCTAAAATATCGGTAGGGTGGCGGGCACCACTTATCTTTAATCAACAAACTCCTTCCATAACTTCTCATCTTCCCATAATATAATAATATAATAATAAAAAAATCTGTCTCGGTTGAATAGTGGCGGGCACCATGGCGCACGCGGGTACGGGGTTGGGAACCTCTGCCTTAGATAATCGGAAGGGTTTCTAAACTGTGTTTCAAATTTCAATGTTTTTAGTTTAAAACGGAGATAAAGTTTTTTTGAATTTTATTATATTTGACGTATGCTAATTGACAGTTTTACATACTTGGGGGTATACATTACGGTAGATTACTGATCGCATTGCTAGCTCACGATTCGATAAGGAATAGCTGGATCAACCTTCAATTCCATGCGTACTGTCTAGGACTCTCTCTAAGCTGTGCAAGGTTAAAACCAAATGCCACCAATTCAATGCGTACATTCGGTCAGTGCTACTTTACGGTTTCAAAACATGGCACTATGCAAAGGCCCATGGAAACTGTATTCCATGCCTTGAAAACAGATTCTTCCGGCGGATTCTGGGAGTACGGCGTGATGACTTCTTGCGCAGTAAAGAAACAGAGAAGATATAACAGAAAATACTGAATTATATCCCTAGACGCTTCGGTCTAAATTAAATCATTTGCATGGTTAATTACTTTATAATCAAGTTGTTAAAATGATGTCTTTGTATCTTTGTATTTCCACTGGTCAGTAAATATATTCATAGAAATGATACAGTAAAGTTTAAGAAACATTGTTTCAAAACACGATAAACTAATCGAAAAGACTTTTTAGTCGGTTGTGTCTGTTCGTGAACGTTACAAGATTGGAAATAATACAAAATATATTTTATTTTGGACTTGTAATGTTATATTTGATACCCCGATAAGGTAACTTGTCTGCCTCGTTTCGGCAATATCCCATACAATTATTATTTTGTAAAAGGACAAAATAATGGCCTGCCGTTTCTGCCGTGACGTTTGACTGTTTACTCAATCATAGAAAATCTAAATCAATCAGTGCGAAATATAGAGATTATAGACCGCTATGTAATTTCATACTGTGGGATTAATGAATATAATATTTAAGTGAAATGATTTATTTATTAAATCGTGGGTTTTCAACAATCTTTCCAATCTTTTCCAGTCCCCCAATTTTTAAGTTTCCGCCAGCTTTTTAACAATCATCAATTACTACACTACACAACAAAAAATAATAATACAAGAAATGAAAAGAACCCTACCTCTAGTCAATGTCATTAAATCCAATTCCGTATTATTTTTCATAGTAGTAGCATTACAAAACATTAGTTAATTTAATGCTAATTAAAAAAAAGAAATTGTAGATATTGGTGATCGCTGAGAGTTTTTTCATCTTCTGTAAAATATGCGTGTTGGGGTATACGAGGTATTGCTTTGTCATGAGTGATTTGTACTTTTATATGATAAGAATATGTTCATGTAAGTTAAATATTGAAAGGGTCACCGTATATGGCCAGTGCCTGTCTAAAACGAAAATCATTCTTGTAACGTTCAAACTATCTCTTGTCATTGACTAAGATTTACTATCACACCATAGACTATGTAATGCTGACAGTGGACATAACTATTGCACATGTCGTAAATAATGTTTCATTAAAACAAATAATTATATGGTGCCGAGAGATAGACAATATTGCCAATGTGACACACTTAAATATGTGCTGTGGATTCGACAGTTTGATACAATATGAGCGATAAAATATAAAGTTATATTCGTATCGACTTGAATCCGGGTTACTAAGTCAAACGTAGATTTATCTGGCTGACTCATTAAATTGTGAACTCGATTTAAAATGTCAAACGTTTTTATCTACATAATATCTCCTCTATAAGGATTTAAATCATACATAGCATTTGATATACACGTATTTCAAGCTGATTTTTATTTAAAATACACTCGGCTGGCTCAGTGCTAGATGTGACTATTCCATATTAAAGTGATTCTGAGATAAATAAAAATTACCGAAGGACTTGTTTTTTAAATATCCATTTCTGACATAACAACGAAATTAATTGAGAGACTGTAATAATCACATACTTTTTGTATGTATTTTTATTTTCAACAAATACAGAAACATAACATTTATAAAACATTCAAGCCACTAATTTTTTTTGGTATTTTAGTATTTGAAATTTTGATGAAATGATAAAAAAAATGAAATCTTAGTCACCAGAAAAAGTTGCAGTTGTCAGTTATGATCTGAATTCGTATTGAGAGTTAGTTTTATTGACACAAGTTTTTTCCAGGTAATTTTACAGCTATATTTTCAAAATGTGGATAAGCCGTGTCTGGCACTGAGCCAGCCGTTTAACCCCCGTATAACACGGCTTTTACGTTCCTAAAAAAACCCGTGTTATGTGAATCTATGTTATACGAGAAGTCCTAAGTAGTGCAAAAAATGAGATTGGTTCCGTAAATTAGAGAAACATACTATTATATTTTTATAATTTGAGTAAATACATTTATTAAAGCGATACTTTTCAATAATGTTACCTTCATTGTTCTATGCACCAAAACTTGGCTATCATTTCTTGTTAAGTGACATAATATATTTTTTTGCCAGCGATGGCAGTTGATGGCGACTCGTTGATTTTTAATTCGTTATGTTGAGTGAAACCAAAGTGTGCAAGTCGTAATTTCTTACTGTACAAATTTTGACTAAATATATACTAACTAATGAAAGGTTTAAAAATGTGTAATATGAAGAATTCTTTGGTTATTTGTACAAATATCCTTAATTTTTTTATACAACTAAACTGTTTAGCGATATAAACATTCTAAGCCACGTTAGTAGGCCAGTAGAAAACAATGAGCTATAAAAAGTTTTAACTGGCAGGCTTTGATTTTGAGCTTTTAAATGGAAGCGAAGTTTCATGGCAAAGCCTTCCTTTCTTACGTGTGTCGTGCGGCATTGACACAGTATCCATTTATGAGAACGACTTTTGAATGTTTATTGAATCATTTCTTTTGTTATAGCGTTGCTGTTAAACAAAATAATTGAACTCGCATCGATTTCTTTTGAAATTTTGCCGACCAGGCGTGTCTCGTTTTTTTTAATTAACACCTGGGTTGATTATCTCAAGACGTAATGCACGAAAATATTTTTATTGCAGTTGTAATCCTGTTAATTCGTGCACCGCAGTTTCACGGCCGCAACATTGTTACAAATATGTACCGTGTATGTATTACCCATAGCATCAGTTGTCCTATTTAGTTGTCCCATAATATAGCTGAAACAATCTTCAACCCCACTTATTTGATTGCGTCATTTCACTACTCGAATGGGAATCGATCTAGTTCCCTTTTCTGATGCCAAGTTCCTACAAATATATTATAATATAAATGAATTATTTACTTATGACGTTAATTAATATAATCAAATAAAAACTTTTTTCTAATATATTTTTTTTATTGTTTCAGGTAAGCGACTTCACAAATGCCACATTTTCATGGCAGGAAAATATAGTTGGGTATATATTACGACGTTATTTCAGCTTTCTATTTATGATATTATTGTGAAAATGTATGATACAGATGTCATGAAAGACCTTTTATACTATCCATACATTTACTTGATAACAGTAATAAAGTAAGAAAATGGTGCCAAGTCTACCACTGTTTTTAGCATCAAAATAAAATTGCACAAAATTCATGTAAACTATTTCATAATAATATCAAAATAAACCAAAGCTAACGGAATACATGACGTAATATAGCTATTTTAAGTGTCTTCTTCAAGTATGATTGCAATCTCCTTCAGTAAGTATTCATTATGTTTTAAGTGCTATTTATTAGACAACGAATGATTTTCTCTGTGTAAAAAACACAGGGTTGAATATAACTATTTGTATTTTTGATCAAGGGTTTGTGATGGAAAATGTTTCTGAACTTGTTTATACATTCATACACATGTTCATAATTATTCGTCAGTATGCATTTCAGTAAAATTTGAATCGTTTACGAAAAGCCTTGAAAGTCGAAGTATTATATATATTGGTCGCAAATATTGAGAAAAGTAAGTAAGTCATTATTTCGGTTTCAAAATAAACCACGTCTTGTACAGTAAAATACTACCTTTAATAGATTTTCCGTATAATAAATTAAAAAGACAATTTTAAACTATATGTTTAATATAAATACACCCGCTAGATATGGATGAGCTTTTCATAACTATCCTATATTTGTAGAAAAATATACTTAGAGGAGTAGCGGCGGTTTATCCACCAAGTGTCGGCGAGGATAGTGATTAGGCAATACTGTGTTCTCTTCCAGTGGTAAGTGCAAGTATTTGCTTGTATTTTCTAGTAGGAAATAAATAGTAGACAAATTAAAATTTTAAATATTCACGATTATTGAACCTAAACATATTATTTGCTCACTCTCCCTTCCGGTCGTTCTGTTTATATTATGGCAGCCAGTCAATAATTAAATAAACGTTTTTATTATTATTTTAATGGCTCTAAAATTTCGGCACTAAAACGTTTGAATTTCTTCTTCACGCGGTGCAGCCGTTTGGAAAGTTTTAATTGCGGAGTTGTAATAAAGTTGACATTCGGCAAACCGCCTATCGATAATATTATCTTGTCCGAGACGTGAAAAGTGATAGAAAGCGGTTGCTCTTTCGATTATATATTCATACAACTTAACAAATCTTTATATCAATTAAATTCACACGGTGGTCTCCGGCGGTTGGAAGCAATAAATATTCTATTTTATTGTAGTTACTTGAGCAATAAATTATTTCTTGTTCAGCCAATAGATCTATCATATTAATTTATTGCCAAGTTAAACGAGGCTTAAAACGTAAATGTAGTGCTTTCGGGAATAAGCCAAATAATTAATTTAATTATTTAAGACAAACGGGTAAAATGTAACTCAATTCTAAGACTATACCATTACATTTATATGTGATATTAAATTAACACATTTAGTAAAAATGTAATAAGCCTTAAAACACTCCTCTGAAAAGTTGTCCCTCGTAGAGTCAACTACTTATTTCCGGTTATATACGAAAAGACGAATGATAGAACTTTTTGGTCTGTCTAATTATAATTCAATTGATACATAATATAATAAAGTAGGGAGACATGAAATAAATAAAATCCAAATAATTGATATTATATTTAGTGAAGACGATAATCCGAAAGAGTCGATGAAGGGATATGTCAAAATTTGTTTTATTTATGTTCAAAATGATAATTTTCTTTCTGTAATCTTTCCCTCCGACAAATCACGGATAATTTTGTCTCGGCGTGTGCTGGATATAAATAATTACAGACGTGTTTCACTAAATTCATCATTCAAATCACAGACCACTGCGATATAGGGATAATATTTTAACTGAATTTATAAAATATCTAAAATTCTAATTATCAGGCACGCGTAGATTACATTTTGTAACACAATCATTCTTTTATTTAGCTTACAACATACTGACTATTCAGCAAGTCTTCCTACTTGTATGGGAACCATTTTATTACTGCAAATTGTTTTGTCTTGAGAACAGGAAAACAGTGTAGAATCTCATCCTAGTCTCGTTTGAATGGTATTCATCTGATGTTTGCGTCAATTAATATGTATGATCGTTTGATGAAAACACGACAAGTCTTTTGATGGCGGATTTTCGCAATCTTTGTTATTTCATCGTGTTATGGAAAGTACACTGGGAAAAGAACAATGTACAATTCCACGGGTAAGGAACTGAAATGTCATGAATTCTTTTGCGGAAAATGTTGATAATAATAATACTATTGTGGACAATACGTATGTTGTAAGACTTGACTTTTTTCTTATTTTTGTCGAAAATTTTCTCAGAATGTAAGCAGAAGAATTTTTTGATACACGTCGATCGCGTTTAAAAAAATGAAATAACAGATCTTTATCTTGAAATACTCTATTGACAGTTCGCGATGAAACTTTGTGTTTTATGGTCCCTATTAAAATAAGTCACTGTAAAAATTAAAAATCATCGATAACGCATACGATAGTATGTGGTAAATTGTTTCGATTTGTCGAACTAGTCTCGTGATATTGTTTATGATATGCATTCCTTGAATTATGCGAATTCGCAGTTACGCGATATTCGAAACAAAAAACTGTAGGCGAAGCTTTAAATGCACACAGAATACACATTACGTGTTCTAAAAGCAAAAAATCATAAATCTGCGAAGGAAGTTGTACCATATCCTCTATACGCGAAAGTTGTAATTTTTGGAAGGAAGTGTTAATTATTAGTATGCGCGAAAGCTAAAAAACAAGAAATTACAATATAATGGTCTGTAGGAAGTTACTCGTTGCACCACGGAATATCGTATCTCGTTCAAATATCTGAAAGTTGGTAACTTGCATCCTTAAATTTAAAAATAAACGTGTTATTCGAGTTGCTTGATTTTCGGCATACGTGAGAACTATCAAAACAAATTAATCGTGTAATCGACTAGATGTAATTATAAAGAATTCGGTTCTCGGCTAACTTTTTCGGTTATCGAACAGTTCTTCGGTTGCTTAAATTACTTTCAATGCCATAGTCATTTATGACACTTCATAGTAAAATACTGGCATCTTATACAATATCACATGTGTAGAAAATATGGAAAATAAAATATAACTGGGCCGTTGGGATGTTTATTAAGTCGTTATAACAAATGTATACATGACAATAATGATCGTTTGTCTTGTAAGTTGCTACATTGCCATGCAATTGTTTTCCATGAAAACAAATTTCTAAATACACGATGGTGAACATGTTTCATGTAACGATGCGGAATGTAGATATTTTAATGAATATTTCTGTCAAAAATATTGTGCCTACATTCCTGCAGTAAAAGTGTTTTACGCCATTTATCCAGTAGCCAGGTGTCGGTATTTCACCGCTATGTAATTTTTAGTAATGGTATTAACTTTACAATTAACTAGAACAACAGAGCACAGTCTCGGTACAAACAAGAATTCTATAAATTCGTACCTAGTTCAATCTACCGATGGAAATTGAATTTAAATAAAAATCGAATAAATTTTGTACTTCGAGTGTTATTTGTTTGATATCTTAAGCCCTATAGATAGTTTTATGATAAATAAATCACCATTTTACTACCATAATTATGTACCATGTTAGTATGGACGTACATTTTCAAATGTTTACTGGGACTGGTTGTCAATCAACAATTTTGATTTATTCCTTGTATGCAAATAAATACATGTGAAAGCCACGTGAAGAAAAACATCAAATGGGAATAAATCATACAATACAATATTCTTGAGTATTATAAATATATATTGAACTGAATATTAACTAACTTTGTTGCTTCATAATTAGTAAATAGTTCCAATTATTATTCCGTCATAGTGTCATCTGTCACGATACAGAAAGATTAAACCTGATACTGGATCACGATTTAAAAAAATCTGGAATAGTATGATCCTCATTTTTTTAATATCCAATTATTTAATTACAGGCTTTTACGATGATATTTGTACATTCAAACATTTGTATCACAAATAAATAAGTGTAACTCTATTTTCTAATGATTGAAACATTACACGTTAATTAATTATCGGCTTAGCATCGATAGCTATTTCACCATCACACTGGTATTACAAAAGAACCAATCTAAGAAAAAAATCCCTATCAGTCATCCGTTAAAAACACACAATCTGGCACATAATCGTAGGTTTCAAAAGTGTTCTCAACGGACATTTTCTTCGTTATAAATAAATGCCAGAAACAACAACACTTCGTATAACGCGTGACGTGACAGCGTGTTCTATACGAGAATAATTATCCATAATAATTAGTTAATTGATCGATTGCGTAATCGCTCCTCCATTCCGATGTGGAATCAAGTACATATTTCCAATGATTATCGCGTTGTCAGCTATATGAAAGTGGATAATTTCACTTGATAGATGCGAGGAATTAATGTCACTTAACAAATTGTGCAAGATATTGCTTCTAGTTCTTCTCGCTGGTGATGATAATTGTTGTACGCGGCAGATGTCGAGACTTGTTACATTTTTTTATCACGCTTAACACCTTCGCGTTTTATCAATTAACAGATAATGCGCAGTAACTGTTATATTAAGCATTTTCTTTTTTCGTCTATATGTAGCATGTCAAATTCTTTATTTGCTAAAGTCATGTTGAATAGATGTTTAGTTATTTTTATTGTTAGTCACAATAAAGAAGATAAATGCAGTTTTAACCAATTTAACCACTTGGCTGCGGCGCAAAAACTCGACACCGTGCTTGACGCGTATTTGGTGAGACATGTTCCGACACGAGCTCTTGACAATCGCAATTAAGCGGTTAATGCTAAACAATGATATATCCTTAGTCGAGTAAAAGCTAAACATATTAATAACGTTTTTAGCGTCTTTGCGATTAGTTCTTTTGAACCGTCTCGCATAGTAAATAAGATGAATCTTCGAGTTATTAAACCTGAAAAAGCTATTAAAATGATCTATAAATGATTTTTTTGTCAATCAAATGTGGATAAATATGTTGAAACCTAATTTAACTGTAAATTAGACACTTAGTTTGCGACGATTTCTTTCATTTGCGATACTTAAAACAATTTACTGTTTTTATTTATTGCAGTTAAGTTCAAAAAAACTTATCTAGCTGTTTTCACTCACGACGATACATCGTTGTTTAGCACCCATACGGTTAATACTCAATTCTTCTTTCGACAAATATTACACTTCCATCCACAGAAAATTTTTGACATTGAAACGTATAAGTAGTAAACATTTGTTCGAAAATGTAATTTTATAAATTAAATATAAATAAAAAACAAAATTAATGATCGTATTGCTCTGAAAGCGTAAACTTCTTAACGTGTGTGGCCATTGCGGTTTCACGATTCCATTACCCGCTGACGTTTTCATTGCAGTTATTTGATTGACTTCATTCGTTGCACCTCGCTTTTTCAATTGAATTATTTTGAAAGAACAAAAGTTTAACATTTTTATCATCATAGTGTAATAAATTACAATTTACAACTTTTCAAAGCTCGAAAGTTTATACATGCCCATTTGTTCAAGTACATATTCATTAATTAATTCATACTATGGACTAATCCTATATGAATTGATTTTTAATTGAAAGCTTTTTAAATATGGGTTTAAATCTAAGACACTTACTCAATTTCTACTCACATTCTGCGTTGGCTATTTATTAAAAACTTTGGAAAATTATCTTGTGCCTTGATTGTGTGGCAAAGATTCATATAAATCTCGATAGTGTAAAGATACCCACTAAAAAATGAGTACATGGTTATCCGTATTTTAAAGGCATTGACAGATTTCACGAGAATCACTGGTCAGTTAGTTTCTTAACCCATTAGCCATCCAGTCCAGCATCTTCGTATTTATTTTTAACCCTGCAGCTTTGGTATTAGCACCCGCAATCTCCGGGTTCAAGCGTATAAAAGAAAAAACTTGAGTCTTATAATAACTAAAAAATGTCAACCGTTGAATTATCACACCATTGAATCAAATTAGCGATACAATCAGACATGTTGTACTTTATCGAAGTTTGTATTGAAGTTGTATATTTAAGAATTCTTATCTTTTTCTGTCGAATGCAGCTTGCAAAATTAATTATGGAAAAAAATCCCCAAAAAATTCAGACGTGCTCGTACACCTTGTGTTATTAATCGACCGCAGATAATATTAATCAATGATCGCGGCTACGAGTTAAATAATTAATTGTGCACAATTTGTTGACGCCTACTGTATCGTTCATTGTGTGACACAAACGGTGTAATAAAATAATGTAGGCAAGACATGGTATCCGATATCCGATAATAATAATTCATATTAGCTATCGCAAGAAGCAAAAAATAGTAACAACCAGTAATTCAATCGCCAATGATATGTATACCAATATTTACAGTATCGAATTAAGGCAATCTATACGTGAACAAATTGAGGGAATACTATAATAATACAATCAATTGCAGGCTAAATTTTCCTCATTTTCAAAAATAATTATCCCAATATAAAATCAAAACCAGAATGTCCAAACCGTTGTTGAGTTCGATTAATTATTTGGTTTATTATGAATTAATCAGAAGAATTACTTAAGTTTCCTAAAAACTGTTAACTTTCTTTTACTTTGCGGTTTATGTTTTGCATAACCATTGATTATCGGATATAAATATTGTCAGGTTTTTATGCTAGTTCATAACTAATTCTACAAGCAATATTGATATATTTATTGTATTTGGTGATAAATGCAGAATTTTATTACATACGTGTACCATTATAACATGTCTCAACTTAATCCAAGTATCATTATTAAAATGAAGCAATTTGCTATACATAATGTATAAATATGTAATTGAGAGATAAGTCTTTATTTTTGTTTCTACTGAAAACATCTATATTTAGAGATACGTGCTGGCAGAAGAGTCATTAGAAGAAGATTGATGTATCGTAAACAATTTTTATTTTATTTCAACATTACAATTTATTTCAATTATACAAACGTGTATATTTAAACACATGTTTGAATAACACCACTAACGTCAGATCAGGATATCAATATGTAAAAAATTGTGTTTTCATTTAGTTAGCTAGTTTCAACTTAAAGAACATATTCTCACACAGCAGAACTATGAAAATTGGCATGCATTTCAACTTATTGCGCCTTTAAATATTGCGAACGTCTCGCAGGTTGCACAGTTAATTAATAGTAGCAGATTCTCAATTCATTTATGTTGATCTTACGCTGGTGAATTTAGATTTATTTTTATACGAGCTCTTAAACGGGTGCGCCCTTAGGAAACGTATTGGAAAAATCATTCGACCCTGTGGATTTGCAAAAGTATCGCTATACGATACTTTCGTAATTGATATGGCGGTCTCGTTCAACTTTCACTCTTATATTGCCTCTGACTGAACTAAACAATACGTTTATTAATAATTAATTAATTGGCTAACTTCTACCGGAACACGTGTTGTTTTTATTGCACGGGTATAATAAACAATATTGTCTTGGCCAGCTGGAGGGTTTAGCAGAATTCGAACCAGAGACAAGGCCGCCATGCTTGTTGCATATTTCACAACCTGTCGATCGTCTATTAGATTACTAATTATTATATTGCTCTGTCAATTAATATAGTGATTTACCGATACGAATTATTATGCAAACTATTTTTTTTACATTCGAAATCTTTTGTTTTAAATCTCTTAATTGTCTGTGCTATACCCGGATTATGCCTGAAACCATACTAGGTTTATTTTAATGTATATTAGTTAATTTTAATGTCTAAAGTCAAATTTATAGCATGCGTTTGTTGTTACACTTAGTAATTTTAAGTGCTATTTTGATCAATCAAGGATTATTTATGTAGTTTTTAAGTCATTAAAAAATAAATATTATCAAGTCAAAATTACCATAATATAACAGATGATTAATTATGCGTCCGCAATATCAATATTTATCCACTTTTCAAGGGCGAATATTATTTTTTGTTAATACAGATAATGTCGACCTGAAAATGTAAAGAATTAAACAATATGATATTTGACCCCTATGGACAGAAATATCTCTACACACTGGTATAATATATGCGAGTGTATACAGAAAGGGATAACATACAAGAACAGCTTCTTAATAATTTGTTTGAAGTGCACTAAAGTTGAGATTATCTTATGACTTCCAAATTTGATAGAAATATACCTCCTTCCACGCAAAAGCACCGCCCTATGTATGCTCGAAAAATTTCCTTCGTAAAAGGCATCTTGTAATAAATAGCCAACCGGTCTCGTCGAGTGTCAAGCTGGCACGAGAAGCTCATCCCCTTCGACGATGTGATTTACATTGTACAATTTACTACGTTTATCTCTATTTACCCAAGGAATCGTTTCTTTGATTGATGGTTTCCTATTCATTACAAAAAAAATCAATCAACTGAAAGAAATTTGTACATTTTTAAGACAATTGCATTTAATCTCGACCCATATCTATTGGTTTATTTCACACGAATATCTTTACAATATCAGAATATCAATACAATAAGTTATTCACTCATTTCTCACGCGTAGCTAGTAAGTAATAGTTCAATTCTTATGTCCTGTTCAAATATTAATACATTGTAGCGTTTTCCAACTTTTTTTCGCTCTTTCAATATGTCGACGTCGGGTGTAACATTTTTCATTTTGGCATATCGTATGTAAAGTGTTACTGCTAGTTACCATAGGCTTATTTTTTATTACAATGTGGCCATTATACAGTAACGAGTGCATCGTATTTGACCTTTTGACTGCTAAACAAGTCTATATCGTTTGCATCTATTTTTTTTTAATATAACGCTCAGTAAATATGCAAAATAATATGTTTTATACTAACACAGTGATTTTTTTTTTTATGTAAAATAACTATTAATGATTTTGTATGGTCAATTTATTGGTAGGTAAAAACAACGTAGCGGCCAATGGTTTAATAGGCGATTTTTTTAAAGTTTGCTCATGCTGTCCAAACATAATAAGTATATGAAATACCAGCTTCTGTGGTAACAAAATGTTATGTTATTTAAAAATCAGACAACTACCCAGTTTCGTGGTATGCAATTTTTTAAATATTGTTTTCCTATTTTTTACAAAAACTGAAAACTGTGATCGACCGATTTGCATTTTTGCCATGTCCTCTTCAGATGTTGTCGGATTCATTTAAGACAATTATTTCTGTTTATGGATTTTTGGTGTCATTACAAAGATCGCAAAATTTACTTTCTATTTGTGTTATCAATTTTGTTGTGGATAAACATTAAATTATTTTTTACTAAATTCTCAAAATGGTGGAAATTACCACTGAGTTACGTCAATTATTGTCTTGTGATTCCGGAAAAAAAACTATTATGCAGAATATTTGTTGAAATCTTGCACCTCTACCGCAATGGTTCAACTAGATGTCGTTTTGCTAGCTCGCTCAGTTTGGCTTGAACATTGAAAGAAAATGCTACGACTGGGTGCGGTTCGAAGTTCCATTGACGTACGAAGATTACTCTACTTAAGCATATTTCATTATCTTTATACATATTGCCAAACAAAAATACGTCACAAGATTGGGCAGTTTGTGATACGATACATGTCGAATTCACAACGTCGAAATTTTATTAAAATTGACAAAAATCAAGGGACATAATAAACAGAATTCATAAAATTGGCAATCGAATGCAACTTAGTATCATAACTTTTTCAACTGCATTACATACTAAGTTATCTGGTGGTATGCAAACTTAAAAAATGCCTTAATAGCATGAAGCGATAGCATTATATTTATAGACACATCTATATGAAACGACAACATTCCCACGAAACAGATAAAACAACTCGGTACTTTCATACATATCGAGTTTAATTCGAAGCGAATTCATGCAAGTAAGACCTTCACATCTATGACAGTCTTATTTTTTGCATCCATAATAAATAATATAATATGACTTTCATTTTCTGTCTTTAAACTGTGTGTAATAATTCATCATGGCAGATATAATGAAAGTAATTATCGATAAGTAAAAGTTATGTGTTTAATATACGCAAATTAATTGATTAAAGAGCCTGATTTGGATCGCCATTGTCTGATTCAAGTTCTGTGCCATACTTGCATACTACCGCGTCACGCAATCGATATCAATAATTGTAGGAATGTCAATAGCTATTTGTATATCTTTTAGTATTGGTTAGTTACCATCATTTAACAGGGTTTACATATGCTTGGATTATGGAGGCTTCCGTTTTGAATAATACTTCGGCATAATTTTGGATTATTTTGAATGTTATATTGATATTTTAAGAATTATTCAAAATATATAGATATTAAATTATTAATGGCTAGGACATGTGAGAGTGCGTGTGGGGGAGAATATTATCGTTGTTTACTGTTATTACTATTCTTGAAACTTCCATCTAGCTTAGAAATAATCCTCGAATCAATTCCAAAATGCATCTACTGGGGTAATGTTTGTAGTGCGCTGGTGACGAAGCCTATTGTCGTATATGGTAACCGGTCTTCCCTTTGGCGTCGCGAGGCCGGTCCATGAACCGGCGACCTTCGCCTTATAGGGCGGGTCGAGCCTGCAGCCGGCTAGCGGTCGCAAGGCCGTCCTGCCTGGACACCGCTGGACACTCACCAGGTAGTACCGAGTTGCGAAATGATACATCATACTACACCTTATTGGAAAATTTAAGCGAAAAATGTTTGTTTAACCCTTCGGCTACCACAATGTTTTTCAAAATCTCAGCGAGAAATCAATTCATTTATAAATATTTTCGATAAAAACTTACATCAAATTCATTAGTGTGATGTCGCTTCTTGAATTTCATCTCGTTTTTTGCCCGCCGAAAAGATCATTGAATTTAAAATTTCTGTTTTTTTTTTTTATTTGCTTGTGTCATTTAAGTTATCTAATATTATTGTACTTTTTTACCTTTTAATTTCTATAATGATATTACGGGAACCTGATTTAAAATTTCTGGGAAATTTTACTCTCTAATTTCGACGTATGTACCAGCACCTTTCATATTCATCGTGAATGTCAGTGAAAAATCTTGTTGTAAAGATTTTGGAACAATTATTCTTGATGTATTCTTGTTTATCAAAGAGTTAGACGATTGTGTGTAAATATACTTCTAATACAATATATTTATACTACATTCTCTATAGTGTGTTAACTTATTTTTTGTTTTGAAGCTATTTCGGCTTGGGTTTGTTGTGTAGTAACTTGTTCCTGTTCAGCCCAGGGCATGGTAGTCACATCATACGGGATTGATCGAAAATGTGTATAGATTGGGAGGAATTACTAAAGTCGTCTCAACCAACTTCTGGATCTATCGGGTCTTCCGACTTGTTTGCCAAAAGGTGATGTAAAAAAAATATAGTGTATATGATATGAGCGCGATCACCGAGTTGGTAAGCACGCGGATCAATGATTTAAAAAAAATCGAAGATGCACAACAAAGAAAAATGTGTTCGGTGGTTGGCTGACAATTAATACTTGTGAAGTAAAGAACTTCACACGGTAAGTCTTCCTAGTGTAATGATCCATCCGCACATTCTATATTATATTCAGAACGGATATAGTTTTAAAAAACCAAAAACCACTAAATAATACTTTAAGATCCACTGTAATGTGAAATAAGTGTAAACATTGAAAACAAAAATTAAATAACACACTATTTAAATTATTATAATAAATATCTCATTCACACAAATACATAATATATTGCGCCTTAATTAAAAAATACAATGTAATTTATATTGAAAGTGGATATGTAAAAACTTGTTTCTACCAAGTAAGATATCGATGAGATATTTTTTTTATATTGATCGGTAATACAATGCGTTGACCTTTATTTTTTGTCCCATTCTGCAAATGTCACAGCTGAGGTCTGTGAAGCGCGCCGAGACAAATTGATCGCAGAGCCCGAGCGATATTAACCATCATACCACCCATAAGTGAAAGTTACCGTTTAGAAAGTAATTTCATATTATAGCGGTTAATAAATATAAACAACAATAATGAAATATAATATTAGTAATAAAAAAAACACGCATGGTTTTCAATAGCGGATTAGTAAAGCCTTTTTTATGACGACGCCAAGTTGTCTATGGACTATGACTCTCGAAGATCAATGTACTCATAGGTAGTAAAGGAAATTTCAACTATGTAAATGCTGACCATAGCGAAAAAAATGATGATACATTTTTTTTTAATTTGTCTCAAGTGCAATGTCAAATGAACAATGTATGCATTATATAATGATATTGATTTACGATCAACATGTTCTCCGTATAATGAAAACTAAATTAACCTTTATGAAATTTGTATGTACGTATACTATTTGAGAATTTTATTTCAATATAGATGTATTTAAGTAGACAAGTTTCATAATTCGATCATACTTTTTTTTAACGAAGATTGCAATAAAACATGTCGACGTGTAAAAGAAGGAAGACACTGAAAAAGACTTCTACGCCAACTAGATGAATGGCCAAGAGTTAGTGAGTGATCTTTTTCGTTGTTTGGTTTACAAACTTCTGCTCGAAATGACCCAAGAAATTGTAATACTACTTCTTATAATGCATATAAATTTGTACATTTAAATTTTGGATGACTCAAATAACTATAGGCTGATATTGTGTCAGTGTTGGCTTATGGTTGTTTTTGACTCTACCTAAACGAATAGCAAACTTCTTTCTCCATTAAGTTCTACTGTCATGCTTCAATCTGTAAAATTTACTAATGCTTTCAATTAACATCGGTTTCTCTGTAAATCAACACCTCGTAATTTTCGTAGTCATAGCCTTTATGATCAGTACAATAGTCAACAGATTAAGTAGATGTCTTCATTAAACAAAATTGTATCTGGTGACTTGAAGAGAAATGAAAAATGATAGATTAGACTACGTGATATTAATCCATTTTTGTATCGTACAATTTTATTCTAGGTCAGCATACTAAATACGAATTATCCGCTCATTAAAATGGCAATAGATTTGTCAACATCAAATGTGACGTGTCGAAAGAAATTAGCAAAGAAAATTCGTCTGGTTGTTAAACGTGGGTTGATGCGATAAAAGCGATGAAATCAATGCGTACCGTGAATTTCGAATCCGAGCTATCCGCTGAAAGGTGTGTCTAATCGCCCATCACGAAACGAACAATTTCACGAAACAAATTGCGAACGTTTTAACTATCTTTATCTAGGCAACGCTTAATTTTACTGACGCTGGCGATTGTTCGCGAGCACATTACTTTGTTGCATTGCGTGTAAACTGAAATTTCTCCTCACTTTGTAGTTTATTATTTTTATACCGATTGTCAGATAAAAACGTCCATGTACTGATTTATATTTTCTATTCTTTATACAGGTTAGTAGTAACAACACTTATTTTCTAACCTTTCGAACTTATATGAAACAGAGTATCATAAGTCTTACCTATCATTAATTAATCAATTGTTTAAGGTTTTTACAGTTCCTCCAACATTTCATTCCTCATTCACTTGGCTTACATACCAGATCTAAGACACCACTGGATAAACATATTTGTCTCTTGTTATAGGCGACGTCTCCTACTGATTTCCGCTTCATCCTTTTATCGTAATGTATTATATTTAATACTGTTTTCAGGCGTATAATTCACTCTTTATTATCTATGGGTGTAATAACTATCATGCATTATTCTATAACGCGTTGTTTTAAGTGATGTTTTGGTACTTTCATAGGTTAATCGGGCGAATTCATTGATATTATACAATGTGACGTTTTACGTTTGAAAAACCAAGCTCATTTTTTAATATTGTTTGTCATATCCCAATTTATATTAATCAATTAACATACATTTTAAAATCAACTGTTATCGAGCGCTAAGACTAATTAGTATTAACCGCATAGGATATAGTAAATATCTATAAGCAAAAGAAACTACAACAAACTTTCGTCTAATAATGTATTATTAAAAAGTTACCTTTTTAAACACAGGAATAGGTTTTAAGTGATCGAGTATTCCTATATAAATTGCTTTAGTATAAACCGTAATCCAGTTTTTTGTTGTTGTATTAACTGTCTCGATTATTATTTGTATCAAGTACAATTTTGAAGTTTCTGATTATAGATTAGCAAGCCGTCATAACTGCCAGCAAACGTAATTCAACATTCTAAAATCATTATTAATTAGATTCACACTCTTGATTTAGTGGCAATCATATAAAAAGTGGAAGCTGTTATGATTGTTATTATACTACTGGTATTGTAATCGTTCATTTTTTTTTTATTGACACTCATGACAAATTTCAATGCATTTTCTTTTTGACAGGCCCACTAACGTACCAGTTCATTGGCCTTTATTTTTTCAGCATCCTTTCACACTAGATTAATGTAAAAATAAATAATCTTTCGACAAATCAAATTAAATTATAAATAACCAGTTCGTGTCACTTATATGCTTCGTTGGAAATGTTCCAACGCGTTTAAAAATTATTGCTTGGCAGATTTAAATCCTTGTTCGTGTTTTGTTTCAATGTGTTTATAACCCGATGATGTTTTCTCTTTTGATGGATACAAAATTGCGAACAATTCGCTAATAATACAAATCAAATTTAGCCTGCGCCTTTTAAACAATTGACGATTCGCCCATTGTTAGGTGACGGCTAATTGTTGAAGTATACAACACAATAGATTTGCATTTCTATATATGATTGCTATAATAATTACTTTTACTCTATTGAAAATTGAAACATGGTCTAAACGTCAGTCCAAAACAAAAGGTTTTTTTAAAGTTTTGACCTGATTCTATTATTAAAAAGTTAATTGGGGGTGTAGCGCTCTACAGTATCGACGTTTAAATAACTTACGCGAATGTGTACATTTCAATCTTTTTAAAGGCCTCGGTCGTTCTTTTACTTTTTAAACACCGTGGCGGTTCAAAGCATTTATTTCGTATACTAGACAGAGTTATTCAAAAGTAATGTTATACCATGTATGTGTGTAATTTAAATTCAATAAAAAGTGTTTGCTCATAACTAGCTCCTAATCGTATCCTTTAGAAATCTGTTAAACTTTAATAAGAATCTTCATCGACGGTTTTTTATGTAACATCACTAATTTTACTTAGTATCAGATCACTCAACAATGCTACTAAATCCAAACTCCAAAGTGTCAGACAGTTCAGCTTTCTACTTTAAAACGAGTTCCATTTGCAGATAGTTAAGTTTTGACCTCATATTAAAAAATATGTATTAAATTTAATATCATGTACACCATAAATAATGTTATGAGAGTATTTCAATGCGGCGCAAATAATAATTATCATCATGCAGTTGATAAAATACAACTTGCAATATTGAAAGGACAAAGGTGAATCTTCACGGTCAGCAGGTAATGCTTTTAACCGATTCGTGATTATTATTTTTAGGTCTTGTAATGTCCCTCCTACCAAGCCACCTCTGTAAAAAAAACTCATTATTTGTCCTTCTTGTGCACTTCTACTTTCAATGATAACAAGTTTTTCCCTCTTGCAAGTGTAAAAGGATGCAAGAGTGATAAACACGTATTTATTTTTATTGTATTATATAAAAAACAAGTTGTATCGCAAATCAGCTGCAGCGTAATCAAATTGATACGTTACCATGACGAATTAAATTTTCTGCTTTATCCGCGATAATCGGCAAGCTCATTTTCGAAATTGATAGATGATTCCATATATCGATGTTATAAAGGGAGAAAATCAGTCATGATAAGCGCCTTTATCGGATATACGGATAATACATTTGATGTAAAAATAGCCAATCTTTGTAGAAAATGTTTAATGAATTATAAGTATGACATAAATTTTGGTTTATTCATAACCATATTATTAATTTCTTACCGAAATAATTCGGCTAAACTATTTAATTAAGTTAGTCAAAATACTTTTTGCAAATACACGATTAAGTAGGCAGCACTACTCACACATACATTCTTGCATAGTTCGACTTTTACCAACTAATTAATACTCATGAACATATGGTGAGGATTAAGCTGCAGTATGTCTATAATCTACTTTAAGTTGTCATTAATTTTAGCGGTACTTATTAAATTAGCCGCAGAACTTTCGCAAAACAAATGATTAAGTCGGCGGCAACCGCTTTGTATATATTTTTTAAAACGAATGACACATCTTTGAAAAAAACTCGTTATTGAAGTTCGTTCAAAGTAATTAGGGTAGCCATAAATAATACGTATTTTTTACTCATACAGTTAAAATTTATTTCCATCTAAAAATTATGTCTTAATTTGTTGTTTACGTAAAATGTCACTTTACTAGAAAATTAAGTTGACAGCAATCCGGAATAAAAATTAAACCGGTCTTCATTTTGTCGTGAGTATAATATATATATTAGTTTCAACTCAATGATAATAGCTGCATTATCGACCGTAGAAGGAAATCGACGCATGTAATGGAAACACATTTCCGAGACAATAAACGTCCGTTTAAGGTTGCCGCGCGCATTCCCTTCGGCGTTATTCACAATGCAATTATCATGTTTATAGTAAGACTTGTCAGTGAAATTCGATTAAAATTTCACCGATAGAAGGTACTTGCTTACTTGGTGTGCTAAAAACTTAGCGGCACGAGCTTAAGCGTATCCATTTTAGTATATAACATACTTATTCGAGTTATCGACAGCTGCATTATCGTAAAGTGTAGTTACAACTGACATTAATATACAATGCATACAAAATAATAGTACATTTCAAATACATTATTTGAGTTGTTTTTGTCAAGCGATATTATACCGGCTTCGTGCAGTAATTATCATTTTTAATCCGTGTACTCCGAAAATGCATCTTCACAATCTGCAGACCCATATTGATAGATTATTGCCGTCGAAGATCGATTGTATGCCAATTAATCAACTAATTTATCTAGCCCTGTAATCTTTGATTATACAAAATCCTCATACATACATCTGTGGGATTTGAACTCTCAACCTTCGGCGTTAAAGTACGCGCTGTCACGAATTGGTAAATCATACACATTAAATTAACTATTTATTTATACTAACTCAATGCTATTCTTTATTATATTATAATACATTTCTGTTTGCTTTGAACTCAAAATTAACATTCGTTTTTAATTGATAATAATAAACGACGTTTACTGTATTATATAAGCTACACATTTTATATATAAGTTTTATGGTAGGAAATCGCTGAATTGTTATTTTATATATATTTTTTTAAACCATGCTCGCTCCCAACATGGAGCGTATGGATCCACACAGTGTGAAGAATCCACTCCGAAAGAAGAGTATATGGATCTCCGCAATGTGAAGACGTCTTGACA
>JAGVSQ010003262.1:0-22090 GCA_022683975.1 Rhyacophila evoluta | reverse complement strand
TCGCAGTGGCCGACCGGTCCGACAGATGGTCGAACCGACTTGAGAAGCTCTTCCCATTCAACCGATATATAGGGACACTCCCAGAAGATGTGATTGGCATCCTGCATTTTGCCACATAAGCAAGTAGGAGATGTTTTTAACGCATTTTATGCAGTAGTATGAAAAAGTTCAATTTGTGGCTAGGACGTCTTCAGCTTAACTACATATTTGTGTTGCTATTTCATTAAAACCGATTAGTAAAAAAACACGCGGATGCAAAATAAAAATAATAAAATGATCTGCTAAATTTATAGACCTGGCAACACCAACGTCACGTTCTTACGTTCAACGTTCTTAGTTCCATGGGATAACCACGTGAGGTTGCGTTGATTCACGACATACCCGCCAACTTACTCTTTAGTTAGAATGCTCCATTTCTCTTCGCAGACACATGCAACGGTACACCCACGTCTCATTATTATTCGCATTCAATATATTCAGGATAATGCTTGTTTTACCACGAATAACAGAATTTTGTACCTGCTTTAAAACGGTAAACTTATATACCACGGTAAAGTGTTGCCATATTGTCAATAGACAATGTGTATATATTACTGCAATGCCATGGGAAAAGTTTTCTTTTAAAAACAACTACATAATAGAAACATAAGCTTTGACGTGTTCTCTCAACTATTAAAAATTGTATACACTTACATTAAAATACTTAAATAATTTAGAATTTAAAATCAATTCCCATCAAGCACCATCAGTCGAAAATAATTATTATGTAAACGGCAAGTAATCTAAGCATCCTATCAAAAATTTGAGAATAAACAGAGAAAGAAACAAAAATAGCGAAAAAAGTAACAAGATTAAAGACGTCGCAGAAAAACACAATGTGGTTAAAATATGTATTTTATCAAACAAAAATCTGTGACATTTTATTTAAAAAATCAAACCCTAACAGGTCGCCTGAAATGAAACAAAGAAAAACTTGAAACTTTCAGTATCATCTCATCCCATATCCCCCTTTTTTCTCATCGCCCCGCTTTTAAATTAAATTTTTGCTCCTAATTTGAAAGTATAATGTTATTTCAGTTGAATGTTATTATTAAAAGCCTTAAATCATCTCAAACGAAGAGATATATTATTACTTAGACTTCAGAAGGGGGGCTTAGTCTTTCAGCCCAAGATGTTGGCTTTTTATTAAACTTGAAGCGTAATTGAAATAATGTTGTGCCATCTTGAAATTGTTTCAACATCTGAAAAAATACAAGGCGAGATTGTTTTTTTTAAGATGCTCTGATTTCAGTTTTTTTAATACATTATTTTTTTTAGTCAAACGAATTTAGGACTGTCTGTACATTATAAATATAACTCAACAACGTTATTGACACATTTGTGTTACTATGTATGCATACGAGTATGGACACTTAAATAAAACAGTGATTCACTCAATAATGTTATATCACCAATGAATATATTATATAACATGTCTGCTCCAGTTTGGATCTCAATAGTACAAAAACTTATCTAACACTCTGACTTTTTCAAAAGTCCGTCAATCTATTTTCTTCTCCCCGGTTCCGAAGCGACACACTTACTTACCAACTCGGCCACTGAAGCCAGACATTATCCAGCACATATTTGATTGCCCATTTTGCTTCCAACTGATTATTTAAATTTACGCATCCCACTTCTTTTTCCTTTTCAATCTCAGCACCAATCGGCCAATACATATTTTAAAAATGACCAGGTCCTAAATATGGCCATGTAAGTAATTGAATTCGTTCAAATATTTGATTTTATTATACACTTATCATGCACCGATATGTTGTTTTTCGACATAAACTTAGTCATTCAGGAAAGCTATCGTATATATGTGTTGTATTTTCCAATTTAATCAAATAGGTAAATTCCATAAATTATAAGATGTCATCAATAATTTTGAAATAACTCCGTGATAGTGGTATTTTAAGGTGTAAACAGTGCTTAATTATTATTTAGATTTTGAATAACATTTAAATCAAAAAGACCCAAGTATAAATATAACTGGGACAGGCTACTTTATTCTTCTTTGTATCTGCATTTAAATGTATGCAATCATTCTTCTATTGATATATTTTCGATTGTGTATTGATTGTAATGGTTCTGGTAAACTGAAGTAAATCGACATAGTCTTTAATATACAAATTACTAAAAGTTTGCTTAGTAAGATATCTTCCGTCCTGGATTTCGCTTTCTGTTTAATTCGCCTCTATGAATAACTGGACTATCTTCCCCTTACTTCCTGTTTTGCTTGCTTAGCAAAGTAATTTCTCTTTGTCTTCTGATGTTTAAGAAAGCAATTCATCATACTTCTTTATACGTTTGACAATTTGTAAAAAATTGTACCGTAACAATATGTTCACACACTGCCAAGCCATTGACTTGTTTATTTAAGGTTAACTTGAATAATACACGATTCTTTCATTTTATAGAAAAAAAAATGAGTATGTATAAAATAAATATATTGAGACATTTTCGTTAAAAACGGTTTGATAAATTCACAAAGTTTCAAAATATTTCAATAAAAGCTATTTCTCTCAGGGCTGGATTGTTAAACTGGAAAGCACAAGTTTTTATGGCTGTAGAAGCAATTTCATACATTTCACGTGATTACTGTGAAAAAAATTTGACACATATGAATAAACAAATGAGAGCCGAGCTTGTGTAACGGCCGGTGGGTGGGGCACGCGTTATGACTTTATGACGTAATAACGGGCCAAGCCGTTATAAAAATACAAATAACGACTACGTGGCGTTAGCGGGAGCTTTGTGGAGACGCTTTCGCTACGCGAGGGATCCAAAATTCAAAAATGATTATTAAAATAAATATTTGAATTAATAAACTTATTAACTTATACAGTAAAACTTGGTGTACCATTATCCTACATCGTATATGTGAATTATATAGTTTTGTCCAAAAACCTTTTAATATACATACATACTTCAAAGAAAATGAACTATACGAGAATTTAGTTTTAATAAGGACGTATAACTAATAAATTTGTGTTTGAGTATTCATTTACACGACTTACATATTTATCAATTAGTCAGAGGTGTACTCTATATCAAAATCGTTGCTATTAAACATGATTTAAAAATGTAGCGCTTTCGTTAATATATTTGGGGACCTCTGCACATAAGTAATCGACAAGTATCTTAATGATATTTGGATGCTATAATACACAAATAACGTGTGTGATCCTATTACATCCCGAGCTTGTGAATATACATACACCTCAGGAAATGATATTAGACAATAGAAAAAAGTTTTACAGAGTTTAAATAAATGAATTAACATATGTATTCATTTATAATTAGTGTTTACTTAGTAGAAAATCATTGAACGATAGTTTTTGGAAAGAGTTAATTATTGATGTCGATAGCTAATGTGATTATAATATTTAACCACCATTGGCAACACTTTTCTTAAGTATATTATACTGAAAAGCAGCTCAGTTTTCTTAAATGTCTATTTCCTTTGATGCATGAAGATAAATAAAATGTGCATTACCTTCAAATGCACCTATCCAACAAAAATATTTTTTAACGAACAATATGGACAAAATCTAAACTATTTTATAATAATGTGGCATTACAGTAAAGGGGTGTCTTCTAATTAATTCTTGATAGAATTGTCATTTTTTTTACTTATTCTACAAATTGAATGTTTCAAATAAAAGGTCGAGCAACAAATTCTTTGGTAAAAATATCTATCCAAATAAGTAAAAATATTCGTTTGTTCAAAATCTTAAATCTCCGAAAGTTCTTGATCAATTGCTTTAAAATTTTGACACAATATTGCATTTAAATACGCGCGTGTTTTTATATACCTATTAGTATATAGATTTTACACATTTAAAGATAAAAACATGCTTTCTTTGAAAAACAGCGTCATTATTTTTAACCAGACTGAATCACAGCAACGCGTGGCCATGAACAACTAGCTGTTTCTTTCTTTTCCATTCAACCAGACTAGGTTAAGTGGCCTGGTAAAACTAGTTGTAAATATAAATTATAATACCACAAATTTTATGTTACAGGAATATGAATAAATTTACGGTATATTAGGTAGATATTAAGTAATAGATGTGCTACAAATATGTATATATTCTTATTGTGTAGGCTTAATACAACGGTAGAAGTTATATAAAGTTTAACGGCGCCTAAAATGAAAGACAATCCAGACTTTATATGTAAACAAAATGTCACATTACGCACAAACAAAATAATTTATTCAGATTGCCGAGGAGAAAGAGAAAGCTGGAGCTAGCGAGTTTCGCATCGTCGACGGCGAATACAATCTCCCGGAGAGTGATAATTCACAATTCTCATCTGCGGGATTGCCTATAAGTTTTCCGAAAACACTATCTGTACGCTCCGCTGCCTCAGCCCCTTATTCTATAAATTGTGTGTTTATACGGGTGCAGACTGTGGATGTAGGTGGCTCGGTACATTTACCTATTTCGGGACGCGGAAAGCCAGGACGGTCAATGTGCCCAGGAGTTTCCAATATCATATCGGGACACAAATATACAATTGCATACACTGACTACTTGCTTCTTCTTTTTTTTTCTTCCATGTTCGCTTCATAAGTGGAGCACACCACGTGCCGCCTCCAAAAATCCTTGTCGCCCGCCAGTATTCTTGCGTCCTCCCAGATCATACCTGCAGGTCTAGTTCATCCTCTCGAGGTATCCGCAATATGTGACTGAGCCAGATCCAGCGTCGCAGCTTCACTTTGTCAGTAATAAGTGGCTGCATGGTCCATTCTCTTATCTTCTAATTTCGAACAAAGTCTTCCCGGCGTCCCGGAAGGCCGCTAAATACTATCTATAAAATGTATTCGGCGGACGTGCGGGATGCAGGTAAAACCTGGGAGGACGCAAGAATACACGCGATAGGGATTCTTGTAGGCGGCACGTGGTGTCCATATGCTCCACTTAAATAGCGATCATGGAAGAAGAAAGAAGAAGAATTTATTCAGACTTATTCGTGGTATAATTGATAACTCTGCTGCACTGACTAACCGGTAACTGGTATGTACGTTTTTGATAACTACCTGAGAAATCGAGATCATCAGCTGTTTCTTATTCCTAAATGCAGGACAATTCTACTAATGTGGAGAACAGTGGTGATGTTTAACGAGATTGCCTCGGATATCGACACTTTTTTATACATTATCAAAATAGGGTTTGTTTAACTTACTTGGCAGACATTCTCTCCTTCCTTCTGTATTTTTTTTAATTTCTCCCTTATATCTTTATAACACTGCCTTAATTTTGTATGTGTTCTCTTTTAATGTGTTTGCTACAATCATATTAATGTCGTGTTCTAAATGTATTGAACTTATAATTTGTGATGTTACAACATATGTAAAACAAATAAATAAATAATCCTCTTTCTCTTCCGTGTTTCTTCCAATTATCAGAAATATTAATAAATATAATGTGCTCGTGTGTAAAGAACGCGCGCTTTGGGAAGCCGAAGGTTTCGAGTTCAAATGGTACTGCCAAGATTTTTTTAAGAAAAGCAGTTTGAAAATACTGTGAAGGGCCACATGCTTACTCTTTGAAGAGATTGAGGAAAAGAGACAACGGAGAATAAAGAGATTTGTTAAAACAGTATTTTTAATGCTGTAGTAACGTAATAACAACAGTTTAATCATCATATCATTATTCTACATGTTTCTAACTAATAAATTAACACGTTTTTACTTAATTTATAAACCAAAAATTTCGTATTTTTTAATACATCTTGTTACCCTATGAAATTGTTTGGAAATATCAAAACATCCGATGAAAAGTCAACGCTTGGTTGTACTATCGTAGGTATAGTTAGTTATTGGGTATCTACCTACGACGGGGGAGGTTTAAATCCTCTTGATGTATGCGTTCATTAAAATTAACGACGTGAATCTACGTTTCAGTTAAATTAATTTTTATCTTTATACCAACACCCTTCAGTTTCAACCTTTCATTCGCCCTTGGAAAAACACTCTAAAGTAACGTATACACACAAATACTTAATACCTGTAATGATGTATAAAAATTAACTACGTGGATAATAGTTATAAATACACCTACAATATTAAACATTCATTTATTATAAAGTCATAATTCATTGTTATTATTGTCATGTGTAATAGCCATTAAAAATATAATTTGTACCGGAAACATTTTTCTCTATTCTCTCCGGTTAGCGTGCGCGTCTAGCAATTCAGGAAATGCGTCTTCGATTCCCCATCCTCATTCCCCATTCATCATCATCATTCCCCATCATTTTAAAAATCCAAAAATCCAGGACTGGATGCCCGTTGAGTTAAGCAATTTTATGACTAACGATTCTCGTGAAAAATAACCTGTCAAGTTGTCTTTACGTTGAGGAGATACATATAGTCCGCTTTCAGGGAGGATATCTTCACACTGTGTAGATCCTTATGCTCCACTTTGGGAGCGAATACGGTATAACATGAAGAAAAAAAACGTGAAATCTAATTGGCTCCTCATTCCAACTAATGACAGAGAAACTTGCATGTATTTCACTAATTTGCTATCAATGTAAAAATACTTTATAAATTAAGTAATAATTTGAAAAATATGTAGCAAATAGTGAATTCAAAAGAATCCATGTGCACGTGATATATTTTTTTTCGTCAAAGTGGCTTCTTTTTCTGAAAAGAACCTTATTTATCTCGATTGTATTTTCGCTCGATATAAAATGAAAGTTCGATTTATATTGGAGGCACTTTTTTGTAATTTCATAGGTAGTTAAAGTTTATTTAACTTCTCGGAACATTTATAGGTATTGTACGATATGTTTCAATTAACAGCAAGCGGCTGAAATATTTGTGATGTAGTTAATTGTCAAAATCTATTATTTAAGCAATCAACAAACACTTTTCATTGTAATAAATCCAAGATCCCAAAAAATGTTACAGGATATACAACATTATGAAACGTGATGCAAGCTTAAACTTAAACAAGATAGATGCAGATTAGGAAAAAATAATAATATATAAAGAACTTTATGCACACCAGAAGGCTAAAGCATTTATTTTATATTTTTGAAATGTAAAGATATGAAGATGAGAAAACCTGGTAAGTACATTTAAACAAAATTTAATTCAACCATTCATTGTAATGTCTGTCGAATTTTAATTTATTTGATATTTATATTTATACTTTCCAAATTAAAAGGCTTTTTATGGACCACTAACGAGAAGATTATGTCAACAATTTAACAAAGAACCTTTAATTTTAATTAGTCACCAGAAGATTAATAAAACCATTAGTGTAATAATTTTAATTTTGGAAAAGGATGCAATAAGCTTGAATAATGATGCTTTATTTCCAAATATATAGTTACAGAGGAAATGTCTATATATATATATATATACGATAAATATATTTCTTTTATATTTAATTATATTAAAAGACTCAAAATTTAAACGCACACCTACTGTGTAAATTATCAATGAAGATTTAATGAGCGTGATCTTTAATAAAGATAAGAAATAAAATAAGATTATTAAGCCGGTTACAATTCGTTGAAGTTCAACGCAAAAAAGCAAGAAATTTCAAAAACCAAACGCAATATTTGTAGACTTGACAATTTCTCATGCGAACGGATACATCTGTATAGACAAGGCTAACCTGCCATCCAGCCTTGCAATGTTTTGTCATACACGCACGACAATAAAGATAAACTCCAGTGTCAGGAATCCACTTATATCAACATTTGAAAAGAGTTCAGTTTACGATATACCCAAATCTTAGTTTTTATGACCCAACGGTAAGGCAATAATAAGTGAAACAGTTATATTTCAGTCGTAAACCTTGGTCATTGCGCAAATGTTATTGTTTGACAGTTTAACTTGTCATTGTTGGGGTATTTTTAGTATTTTGAGTTTTATCACCACTTTGAACGGTACATTCAGTTTTTTTTTCTTTTACAGACAAGGGTTGAGATAACGCGGGCCATATATTATCGAACTGAGCAAAGCATTTTTTTTCCAGGTAAAAAGTGCATCGGCACGTAAGATGACACTGTTTTGTGAAATTATTGTATTTTTTTTTTGAAGGACGAATTAATTTTTACAGTTCTGCGTATTTTAAACATAATATACCGTAACCGTATCGAATTTAACTACGTTTTGTATTATTTATAATGTCCTCGGATTAAGTAAGATACATTTATTTGTTTATTTCAAAATATAAGTTGCTGACCTTCTTAACAACATTTTACGTAAATCTATATTTTAATGTTTGAAGTCAACATAATGACTTCCTTTATCATTTTTTTAAACGTACATAAATAGTTTATTATGAAAACAATTGCATATATAAAATGGACATTATTTGAATTTTTCATAATAGTTATTTTGCTTACGAAAAATGAACTATTCATACCGAAATAATTATCCTAATAAACATTCTCAAGCTTTTTGGTCCGTGACTACCTTTTACCTAACCTAGCCTAACCTAACCCCCCGAAGAATGAATGTGTAGAAAAATATCCTAGAGCTTAATTTAAATTCGAGATGCGTTAATTTTTTTTGTTTAATTGCATTGATACTCTTATAATTTCGATGTATAGTAAATTTGTTTTTAGTACCAAAAATATAATAAGTTATTTTTGGTACATCTTTGATCCGTCATCGCTTTTTCTACCACCCCCTAAATATTTGTCGTGACCACCACTTTGAGAATCACTGGTGTAGAGGATAGTATGCTCGCCCAGCATCTGAGATATGCGGGTTTGATTCCCACATCTGCTGAATTTTTAAAAAATCTGAAAATGAAGGACTGGATGCCTTCTGAGTTGAGAAATTATTTGAGAGGCAATTCTAGTAAAAAATAATCTGTCAAGACATGTCTTCACGTTGCGCAGATCCATACACCCCACTTTTTCAACGAACATCTCCACACTGTGTATATCCATATGTTCTACGTTTGGAGCGGTCAAAGTAAAAAAAAATAGGTATCATTGTTGCCCGAATTGCTTGCTTGTACAGCAACACTCGATGAAATAAAATATTTAATTCCATGTTGTATAACATGATATTTACGATATTTCCAATAAACTTTTACTCTTTAGGATATTTCTTAGTCTAAAGTTGATGAGATGTTCCGTTTAAAAGTAATGTCTAATTTTTATCAGTATATAAAACCATTTTTTAAATAATATGAATCTAAAGCTTTTTGAAAATACACCATTTTAAATTTTGTAAAAGCTCTATCCACTTTACTACCTTCCTACTTGCCAAACATAAATATACCAAGTCATTTTTGACGTGCATTTATATTTAAAACATAACATTTCGTAAAAACTTTTTTATTAATATTCCTAATAACGCATTAAATTGTTGGTTTAAAGAAATACGCAATGTACGATGAATTTATATTCCATAGAAATCTGAAGCCAAAGTTCACAAAAAAATAAATTAATACCTAATGCCACGCAATGTCTTCATATTATAGAATATAGATACAATTTATTAGATACTTCGAATAATGTGTTTATCCGAATTCGAAAATATAATTTACACCACACACATAATGTACAATACATTCGAGACAGAAAACGAGATAGTCGCGCTGACCAGTAAATTTGAGAACACAAATCCTTTTCGAAGATAATTTTACATTAACGCTGTTTCGAGTTATCTCCTCGGCCGTACATTTCCAAGATACCTGCATAATGCTACATCTCAATAAATATTTTTAATGGCTTTTCTTTGTTGCGAGGGCACTCCGAAACCAAACCCAATGAAGATATTTCACGAAACAGTCACGCGAACCGATCACTGTAAAAAATACAACCGATTATAGCCCTTCCACGCGATGCACATAAGAGTGTCCAATCAACATTTCGGATGTTGAAATCCCATAGATAATTGGCTATTACGACTGACGTATCTTTGTTTTGTAAGCCATGAAATATTCGTAGAGAATTATTTATTGTGACCGGTGTACGCCCGCCATCTCATTAAGTTTAGGATTATGTTCTTATATAGGTAGAAAACATGTCTTTCGATTGCCGACAGACGTTATTTATTTTCTGTATAATTTTTTATCGGACAAACTTTTTTTTTCGAATCTTCGTCCCAATATGGACGACTTTATCGAAAAACAAGACGAATAAATAAAAATCCCGTCTCTTCCGGCTTAGAATTACATTACTAGCGATTTAATTATGCACTGACAAAAAATAATGGATATTACACAACTAAATGTCTAATAAAAATATATCGATTTCAATTTATTAAATTTATACTACAGCAATAAGAAGTCATCCATTATTATGAAAAAAATATACGTGGTATTTTCGTTTTTAAGACCCGCAAATGACCATGTTTCCGCGGTCTCTCCATTACAGTTGTCTTGGCATTTAACATGTTACATGATTTCAGATAGTGAATACTTTGTAAAACTCTTGAATTAAATGTCCGATTATCCACCTTATTAGACCTTTCACAACCCCAACTAAAATTAACTTTGTAAAAACTAAATATCACATATTGCATGATGGATATGTTAGATCATTTCTTTGTATTTTTAATTACTTGTGATTTGTTGTTAGATTTAACACGTTTTGTTTTTTAAATCGTTCCGCTAAAACATAATTATGTTGTCGTTTGATTGTATGTAAAGCTAATAAAAACTTCAAATAGAATCTGTGATAATTTTTAAGAGCTATTTAAAAATGTTTGTAAACTTGTTTGGGTAATTTTAACATTTTAATGTAACGAGAGGTCGGCGATTTTCAATCCGTGTTCCGCGAGAATCCATTTAACCTTGTAATGTATTTAAAAATATTTTTAAACTCCCAAATAGATAAATCAAATGGACAAAAAGATCACTTTCTGACTGTGAACGCATTTCATTTTTAATTAGTAGATTTCGAAAAAAAGTTATTCGTGAAGAATAAATACAGCATCATAATTTTATTGATTAATAATTATTATAGTTCGAGAAAAAAATATTTAAAGGTGTGCAATGTGATAGAATTCGCCCAGGATATCAAATGAAAATGGGGAGAGCGCATAGCTCAAAGACAATACAAACGCTAAGCAAGTCATTCAATAATACTAATAAATGTGCTCACAATCCACCCGCCCTGTTCTTACATGTCATAATCAGGCGTATCTCAAAGCTTTGGTATCAACTTTATCTGACAGGAATGTCCCGGGAGTAAATAAAATTATCCAAGACTTAGGTTACCACGCACTTAAGTGTGCTAATGTTTTAAAAATCTAATACTACTTCAGAGAATAACACACGAAAGACAGATCCGGATATAATTGTATAAGAGACATAAAAGACTTATTAAAAGACACCGCACTACATATAAGAGGTGTAGAATCAGTCAAGAGAAGCCTTTATTAAGCAGTGAGTTGATGATGATAAACAACAAATTAATTAACAAATGATTATGACTGTGATCCTACCTATCATGTCCTATAAAACATTTTTATGTATAAGCCTGCCGCTTACTCGAGGGCTCCAAATGTAAAGTGAAACGAGATTTTCGATTTGGGAAATAGTCATGTTCTTTAGGCAGTTAAGAGCTCATTTTTATGCAATTCAGCGTAAACGTTTAGTGTTATGAAATCGCTCGTCGATTACGCACAAAAATCGTATTAACGGTGGAATCATACCGCGATATTCTGATAGCTTGTCATGTATAAACACTTTAAGGACCTGACGCTGAACAAAATAACGAGTAATTGGCTTTTTATTTTATTTAATAGCTTAACCATTAAACGTGCTCCTGATGTAGCGCTGGCTTTACTCTATAACAAAGGCTCTTAACATTTTTCGAAAGGCGACAAACGGGAGACAATTATTCGACGAAATATAATTTGTACAATTTTTACACATCCATTTTTAACACAGTCTTAAAAACTGCATACCTTAAATACAAACAAAACAAAGTAGAAAATGAAAATAGTGTAGGATAACAATCTTGTATATGAATCTTCATTTGAACACTGAATATAACGATCTAGGTAATGATTATTTCTGTTCGTTTTGTGTGCGTTAGAAGAGTCCAAGTAATTTGAACATCTTATTTTGCGTGCACGTTGGAGAGTTTATATTTTAGTCATGAAGATACTTTCACAGTAACGCATATACTACAGTAGAATTAATATGGTGCGCAATTAAAAAATACTCTGCATTGCCTATATTTTCAACTAAACTGAACTTCCTCATTGCCATAGTAAATTGCAAATGTTTTAATTAGCTATTAATTATTACAGTTGTCAACTTTGTCGTTTTTTGTGACATTCAAACATAAGACAAACTGGAAACAACTAACCAACAGCGCCAACGATAAACGTACATCTTGACAAGAATGAATGATCGGTGTACTATAATTTACCGTCATCTAGTAATCTAAATGAAGTCAACTAGTGTGAAGCTTTCTTCCAGTAATGGGTCAATCTAATGTTGTAAATATCATATACTATAATGTTACCAGCAGTTATTTTTACATTCGTTTTGGATGATCGTCGGAAACTAACTATGAGATGTACTCAGCAAAATTAAAGGAGCTGGCATGTCCTGGGAGGTTACAAAGCAACTAACGGGTGACAGTGTATTCTGAAGGTGCTATGTTGCCGGTATATTGTCCATTTATGAAGCGGGTAAAGTAGGAGAAGTTAACAACGGCTAAAATCGATATTTTTCGATAAGAGGATCCGAGATTTTTTTGCGATGTTCAGTTCGCAACACAGTTTGAGAGTACGTGTTATATATATAATGGCAGTTCGTATGTATACTTAGTACTTCTTCTTGGCGTCGCTTTGGGTATTCCGAGATAAAAGGCGTATTGCGGCAAGCAAAAATTATATGCCGGCATAACAATTTTCATGCATCACCTGTAAGGCGGTGTAATGCGGTAATTTGCAATCTCGGCGAGCGAAGGGCTGGCAAATAACTAAAGGGAAATGGGAAAACTGTACGCGTGCAGTGCTGCCCTGAGACAGAAGTTTGGTGTTAAGCTATGGTCATGGCGGGAATGTTAATCTACAATCGATAGATTTAAATAGCATTTTAACGCTGCTCTACGTCAGTCGAAATTGAAGACGGTGACATTATTCGATATCATATGGAGTCTATATATTATAGACTCATATATTACCTGTAGAAGCGCTCACATTTCAGGACTTATAAGACTCACATCAAAAAACCACTGGGAATTACTTAGAAATCACATGTGTCTAAATTTTTATAATACAGCTTCTTTTCTGTAAATAACTCATTATTACACGAGTAGTGGCGTAGCTACATACACTGGAATACAAGTAAAATCGATGCAGCCCATTGTTTCTCGTGAGAGTTTTGATGTAGTTTTTTCTATATAACCTTCGTATTTCGATCTAAGCCTTGATTAATAACAATTTATTTGAAATTAAAGACATTTCATCATCCTGATGATAAATTTAATAAATATAATAATAACACAAATTATAGTTCTTTAGGTACAGAGTACGTACCAATAATGCCACTAGCAAAAAAATCGAATGTATGTTTAATTTTCACATAAAAACACTTAATTGTTCTTTTCTCGCTTTGTTTTTATACATCATTTTGTTTTATACTTTGTAGTATTGCACTCCCATGATTCGTGCGCCTGGAGCAGTTGTAACATAGTAGCTACGCCACTGAACACGGGTAAAATACACAGAAAGCAGTAACGAAATAATTTGAAAATATTTTGACACTTAATGGGTACTGATCATATTAATTCATTTTTAGAGTAGGTCAACTTCACCCACAAGGATCTTTGTCACGATCATATTTATATCTATTATGTTTTATATATTTTTAAAATAATTATCTACATGAAACACTCATGTAATATATAATATCTATACGAATACCATGCTTATCTTACAAATATATTCTATGGTTTTGTAGACACTTTGATATATCAAAGACATTAAGCAGAATACGATCACATTCCACCTGCGTTCACAACAAAAATGGTACGTAATAAATTTATTTCCCATTCAAAGCATCCCTTTTCAAATCCTCTCCGTTTCTATCATCTGCATTTATAAGATGAATATGATTCTTTGCCGCCATTAAGTAGCTCTTAAATATCTCGATAACTTGAACATTACTGGCTCCACTAACTGCCGCCATGTTCTGAAGAACCGCACCTGAGGCTTCGTCGTCAATTTCATTTTGCGCTTGGTTTTCTTCCTTTGCTCCCCCAAGAAGGGCGTACCGATAAGATTTTGTGGCAGTGAAGCCAAAGAAAACTTTAAGTGCATGTGTCTATTAATTAATAATATTAACTAACAAACTAATTTTATGTAAATTTTCTAACAGTAATGTGATGATCGATTATGCATGTATACAATATTAAAATGCATACTAATTTTATACCACTTCGATATCAATACATTGAATAATGTAGATTTCCATTTTTGAGAGATCGGTAAACTCGAATAAATCGTGTATAGATAGCGTCGTTTACTTCGGTTAATAGTCAACTGAAAAGTTATGAAGTGATCTTTGTTTTCACTTTGAACTTCAACAACGCAATTCAATTTAATTCGTACGGCATAGTTAAACATACAATAATTAATTTTCTGTTGTTGATACCATAACATCTCATACGAACTTCTTGAATATAAATATTTATTAATTTATTATTCGTCGAATCATATTATTTCTTCATAATAATTTTATTTTTTATACAGTATTCTTTAAACAATTATACAAAAGTATTCCAATAGTATTAGAGAATGCGATTTTCGATTGATCAAATAAACTCGATTTACTCAAACTAATCCTGAATATATCCGCTTATTTCCTATAGGATTTTTTTTGGAAAACAATTTAAGAATAGAAGAAACCAAACTGAAGTATAATTTTATATGAATTAATTTATTTAGTTTCCCTGGTAGCGTAGTTGGAAGATAGCGCGCCGAGCAATCCGATAAATGCGAATTCGATTACCCATCTGTCGGATTTTAAGAATCCAAAAATGCAAGATTGGCTGCCCTTTCTGTTGAACAATTGTCTGAGAAACAATTCACGTGAAAAATAATGTGTCAACAGGTCTTCACATTTCTGAGATTCATATAATTCTTTACTCCGTGTAGATCCATCCATATGCTTCGCTTTGGGAGCGAACATGGTATAAAAAATATACATATTTATACCGTATAATGACAGTTATTAATTATTGTTAATGTCTCTGTGTTCACAAATGCTTTATTAAAAATTCAATGTGATCAAATGCAACCAATGTGTGTAAATAGAAGGAAATTTTTGAGCTTCCGAAAACAAATTTTAATAATTTTTATATCACTGAACGTCACTGAAATTTCCGCTTCTGTCTCTTTGCTTTCTCGCGAATTTTCTTTCCTCCCACCACACCCAGAAGACATTAACAGTAAAAGGAAGAGCACGATAAATGTTACCCTCATTGTATTATTTCATCTTTTACATTAAGATTTCGCACAAAGAAATATAATAATCAGCGTAAATAGCTGTTACGTTCGCCAATAAAAACAAGGCATGACCACAACGTTTGATGAGCATCTTTCGATAAATGTATCTACAAATATTTATATGTTTGTGTTCCTATGTACAAACGCACATAATACAAATAATTACATAATATTATAAATAGTTAATAGTAATAAATAACATACTATACTGTCGTATCTAATAATTAAGTACACAACTAAATACAGGCTTACTTACGTGCGATATTAAATTATAGATTTACTCGACCGTACAAGGCTATGAGTTTTGCTCTTTAAACACTTTAAACTGAGTTTAAAATTTAACTATCAACAAAGTTACATTCCCCAAAATGCCCTGCTTAGTATTGACATTAAGAGTTTTTGTAAATAAAAAAACAAACACAATATTAAACCTATAATTTAGGTCATATATTATTGGCGGAATTTGTTTACATTAGTAGTAACATATTGATCAGGTCTTTTTAAATATCTATGATCAATGATTTCTGTTAATAAAAATATGCTGATTAGAAAATTATTGTTTAAAAATGTTATTCCGATATAGTAGTACAGTTTTTAGGCTTCCCAACGTAGAGGTCCTATACACAATTTTGTAAAAATAATTCACGCATGCGCGTCAAATCGGCAAATTATGCTATTCTTGAAATTTATTTCGGCGCATTTCAAGCCCATTTAACGATGATGTCATTGACTGAAATGAGACTGCGGCAGTTTCAAAGTGAAAATGGTAATTTCATAAATAGACAGACTCTCCGATGGTATTCATATACCCATAAGGAAATAATAATACGAGGCTTGGCAGGTAGACGCATTTTTCATTTATAATTACAGCTTTGAAATTATAATCATTAGGAAGTTTTCGTGTTACGGTATTTTGAGAAAAATTGTAAATTTTCGGAATTGTGTAAAAAATAAAATATTCAAGACGGGTATTCCCAAAATACTTAACTCCCGGTAAGTAACAAAATCAGACTTATAATTTTTTGAATTTTTTGCTATGGAAAAATGTAAAAGTATCTACACAAGGGTGCGTATCTACATATTCAGCGCCCTGGAGCAAGTGCAATTGTTACGCTCCTTACTGTTTTTTGTTTTACTAAAATTTTATAATTTCTTCGAAAAATTAGGGTTTCTTGCATTTTTATCTTATTAATATTTTTACATTCTACCACAACTTGCGCCCTCCATGATTCGTACGCCTGGAGCAGTTCGCTTCAACCGCTCATCGGTAGCTACGCCACTGTCTACACATTAGTAAATTTTGAGACAGATGATTCAATTTCGTATTCAGTAAAGAGTCCTGAATATTAGATTGAGTGCAGAGAAAGACTGCAGAGTAATTTTCTGTTTTAGAATTCATTATACGCAAATAAATAAAAAACAACCAATTTTCGTAACAAATAAAGATTTTGATTAATTATTGTAAAGTTAGTATTTGCTTCTCAGCTAAGAAGACTTAGATAGAAAATATAAGGTTATTATCATGTAACCATGAAACAATGTATCACAAAGAATCAATGACTTGTATCACAATGACAATGACTAAAAATAATTGAAAGAATTCAGAAAAATGATAGTTTACACATACATAAAACGATGTAGCAAAAAACTGAAAAAAGCACTTTCTTTTCAATTTGTATGCACGTTATAATATCGACTGTAGGAAGGAAAAAAGGATGAAACCCTCAATTTTTTCAAAATAGCTGTTTTCAATAATCAATAAATATATACATATAGCTTAACACACGTTCTATCAAAATGGTATACGCTGAAAATGTCAAACTAGTACCTAAATTTAATTATTAGTTTGAGTCTGGGAAATTTGCAACCAAGAAAAAGGACTTCCACCACATCAATTATTGATTTTTCTTACATAATTTATTAAACTAATTACAAATTGGATAAATAAAACACTAGTTTTAGTCTTCGTGCACTTCAAGGTTGTGTCTATTTAATGCTTTGACTGCACCCCTAAATTATCAAATCAACGTTGTTTATGTCTGCTGTAATATTAAGTATATGTGGGTTACGTCATTTTTCCTTTCCACAGTCAATATGAAAGCATACATCACAGGAAATATTATTCGATACTACAAATGAGTATCTTAGCAATCAAGTTCAAACTAACTGAAACGAACCAATAATACAATTATTGAAATCATTCTTAATATATTTTTTTTATATACCATATTCGCTCGCAAAGTAGAGCATATGGATCTACACTGTGTGAAGATATCCACTCCGAAAGAGGAGTATATGTATCTCCACAATGTGAAAACGTCTTGACTGATTATTTTTCACGATAATTGTTTGCAGACAATTTCTCAACAAAATGGGCATCCAGTCCTGCATTTTTCGATTTTAAAAATCCGAAAGATGGGGAATCAAACTCGCATTCCGTGGATTGCTAGGCTCGCTACAAACTACGCCAATCGGGGAGACAAGACAATATTACATGTTATTAACTTATGCGAAAAAGATTACATGAATTTAAAACATATTTTTCATGAATAATTCATTTGAATAAAACACTTTTTGTAATTTCCTAATTCTACCCTGTAAATCTACAGCCATCCGTCAGCCCCCACCGTGTCTCCAGCGCTCGAATTCCGCCGCAATCCATCACAATGCCCCGCCCTGACAACTCTATATGGCCCCGCTTCAAACCCCTGACCAGCTCACCATACCGACGCTTACCGAAACCGTCCACTACTAACGGCCCACCGTGGGCCAGAATTCTATGGCCCGTTTCGCCTTAGGCTACGATAGCAAAGCGAACAGTCATTTGCAGCCAGGAGTATATTTTGTTTCCAGTTGTATGGCAGCCATTAGCGATAAATCTTAAGGCCGTACCTTCTTCTTCTTTATTCCAGGTCGTTTTTTTCGGGCCGCATTACGTGTTATTTATTTCTATCCATATTATTATGGGATTTATTTTTTTCTCCTGCATAATTTATCTCCGCGTGATGGCAGGCTAGATAAATATATTTTGTCTTGGGTCTCACTACAGGGTACCGGGCGGGATTGGAAAGACGCAAATATTACACGATACCTGCTTACAAATACACAATATATATACACACACGTTCATTTACAAGGCTAACCAATAAAACAACGCGTTTTTATTTATTATAATTAATTTATTCTCATTGGCGATTGTTGTTAGGGACCCAATTTATTTAATATGTAATTACGTATTTAAATTCTGAGAGTTGATAAACGAAATCCTCTTAAATATTTACTGTCAAATATAAGGGTTTTCAACCCATAAGAAGTAAGCGTGTACGAATTTAAATCACTCATTACCGAGAGTCAACGATTTAATTTTTACTTCTTTTAATGTGTATTATACCAGATATAGACATATTATGTTGGATGAATAACTAACAATGCTCGAAGAATATGTGGTGAAATATATATCCACACCGAAGAGGTATATTTTTCTTTAAAGGAAATGAAATAGCTTTACATTATGATAAATACAACCTTTTTGACGTTAAACTCTAACGCATTTTTGTCATTTTGTTAATCATATTTTCTGTATGCTTTCTTTTAACGTATTGGTGGATCCGCAGAATGTAAAAACTTATACTCACAGATAGCTTTGCAATGATAGGTTGATAGCCAATTATTTAATTAATTATTCAAACAGTTTCTGCTTCGTACACTAAATGAAACGCTGTGTATTGTAATCGTATTGAATCAAGCTTATAATCAACATAATATTTGTTCATTAGTTATAAATATTAACTAACAATATAATTCAAAATCATTCGCATTTTACATTAAGAATTATACAGATAACCTAATATTACACATTTAACAAAACCATATGCCCGAAACCTTCGATGACGAAGGTTGTTGATTACTGTTCTTATCAGTTCATTTACGTCAGTAAATAAATTTTTATTCAATCAATCACAACACTTGGTTAAGTAACATTACGAAACTTTAAAAATACTAATCTGTTTATAATTTAGATATGTATCTACTAAATTCAAATACACATTTGTTGTGTTTATTTTTTTCCCATCATAGGTATTTTAAAAAGATGTGCTGATAATTTTTTAACCACGCTGTATTCCACGTAGGTACAAATTCCAACACTTTAAATTATTGCCATATTTGAAGATGGGAAAAACATTTTTACCTGTGTATAATATAACAAACTTATATATTATACACCACCACTAGTACAATCAGATACCTATATCCATCGTCGAAATATCTTCATAAAGCTATATTCTATAGAAGATAATTATGAGTTTTTTTTTTGTGTAGAATTATTTACGATCAATTCTAGACAAAGGAAATTTGTACGACTCCACTAATAATCACTATGTTGGAAAAACTTACTAGACGTTTTATGGCTCAATTAAATATGAACGTATTTTGAACGGAATTTTAATTTCTAATAGATTATTCATGACTTGAAAATGGGCTGATACAATTTAAAAAATACACAAACATTCTTACCTGGTGAGTAAGCCAGGTGTGACTTAGTAATAATAAACACACGAATCAATCTCGTTCGTTTATTTCTTTCTATTAAAAACGTAGAACTATAAGATATCGACTGTAGAAAGTAAAAATTACGTAACCCATACAGAATAAATTTTACACGAGGCACGAAAATCTATATAATGAGTTTGGGCAAACGTATAAATATTAAATAGACATAACTTCGAAGTGCATAAAAAATAAAACTGTTGTGTTATTTATCCATGCCGTTATTAATTAATTTATTTAAGAAAACCAATAAAATTGATGTAGTGGAAGTCCTTGTGGCTGTCCAGAACAGGATTATAATCACTTTCTGTGGGAATGTCCAAAAATGTGAACGGAGCGGGGAGAGTTACTCAAGTCGGTCCAACCAACTTTTGGACCCATCGGGCCATCGGACTTGGTTGCCACAAGGGCGTATTTCATTGCTTTCAAAAAGTTTGTGGCGTCATACGGTGAGCGTGATGATCTCTTCACATAAATTGCTGGACCAAATAGTCTACATTTTTTTCAATTAGCTTTTTTTTATCATTATATTTCTTTTAACTTCAGCACACTTAAGTGCGTGGCAACCTAAGTCTTAGGTAATTTATATTTACTCCCGGGACATTCCCGTCGAATAAAGTAGATCGCTTCCCGATATCAGAGTCCCGGGATACGCATGATTAAGACCAGGTGTAAGGACGGGGCGGGTGGATGGTGGGCACATTAGGTATTCCATGTCACAAATTTGACATGACTAAAAGCTAAATTTAGATACTAATTTGACATTTGCAGTTTATATCTTTTCGTAGAACGTGTATTACTTTGTATACATTATGATTATCAAAAAATCTATTAAAAAAACTGAGAGTTACGCTATTTTTTCTTACTATACTCGATATGTATAACAAAAGATCAAATAAAGGATAGAAAGACTTGTCTAATATTGATACATTATAAAAGATTTAACTAAAAAATCTAACGAGTGTGCACTATATAAATATTTAAAAAAAATATCATGACAAATTTCATTTTACAAGGCTTAAAATAAAATCATCAATCGCTTCTTGTATTGGATATTGACGTCCTACAATTATTTACTATAAATGTTTTCATATTATTTACACAGCTGTGTGATATAAGCGTGCACACTTAGCAACTGTGCCACCGAGCTGAATGAAAAAACTATAATGCGTTACAGAATAAAGAAACTATTAAAAAACATTTCTCCTGCCATTTTCTTTGCATAACTTAATTCAGTATACCGGCAAAATCTAGTTTTATTTTTAAATGGGAATTTTAAGCGAACGGTTGAAATAATTTGACTGATGATATAGTTTGATCATTTTATTTTTTTAACCATTCAAATATAAATAAAATCGTTTAATAATATTCATCTAAACGATAATTATTTCAAATTTTAAATACATATGAAACATAGTCATCTTGTGCGGTAAATTCATTATTAAACGAAAGAATTTTATTACATTTAATAAACACTTTTAAGCGTAATTGTAATTTAAAATTATTTTCATTGCCATTTATAAAAATAATTTAGTGTCAATGCTCTCGTTACCTCAATTAAAAATAAATAATATTATATGCCTAAATTTTACCTAACCATAAATAAAATTATGTATACTGAATACGGTATATAAACTTTGGCCGTAAAAGTAATTTGGGATTCATTTGTCACAATTCTACTCATTTAGTGTTAAAAGCTAAATGGTGTATGGCTCTGCATAATGTTATTGTCTCGTATCCATGTGTGTTGAACATATGAAAATAATTCTATTTACACACAATGAACTATTAAATTTTATCTTTAAAAAATTTCAATAATTTATTGTATACGAGTAAATTATATTTAATTTATATATAATAGTTAAATTAAATTTAAATGATCGTTCAAATACAAAAATATTTTTTTCGACCACACGACTTTTAAGTTTAGTCTTGATAATGGTATTATAACCAAAATATCTATCTACTAAATCAACCAACTTTACCTGACTCTTCTTCTTCTTCTTCCATGTTCGCTCCCTAAGTGGAGCATATGGACACCAC
>JAGVSQ010003261.1:0-22091 GCA_022683975.1 Rhyacophila evoluta | reverse complement strand
GAATTTAAAATCAATTTCCATCAAGCACCATCAGTCGAAAATATTAAATATGTACACATTCCTTATTTCTGCTCTAGATCCCAGGATAATAGAATAATATAATCATCTACATATTAGTGATCACTTATGTTCTGTTAATTATGCCATACATTGCTACGATGATTGAAAGACATGATATTTTTATTATAATATAGACTCTATACATATTGTATTATTATACTGATGATGGTTAGTGAAAATTGATTTTTAACTTAAAAATATTTCAAGCGTGTAATGTAAATTTTCATGTAGAACGTCGCCTGCGATCCATATTTCGTATGCACTATGCACTGACAAAGAGTTTTCAGAAATTGCGTAAAAGTGACATCTTTATGGCAGAAATACCTCTCATAGTCCGGTGTGAATTTGTACAAAACAAAATTGTTACTTGTTAATGAGTTTTATGCGCAAATTTTTGGTTTTCCCCTTTTTATCAAAAATATATTGTCAATAGTTGATGTGTGGCCTGGAGAACTCAGTGGCTCTACCGCTTTCAAACAGTATTGGAATTGTTGAATAATTGTCAGATCATGTTCATATGGAATGCGATCCCAATATTGAACATAGCCGTACAATTCGCCGAACTATAAATAATGCAATTCGTTATTACAAAGAAATGTACGAGTAGAAATAAAAATCCAGACATCGTTGTCTTGCAATAGAAAATGAAATTTATTGCAAGTGATGCATTTTCACCAAAAACAAATTTAAAGTACCGACTCTCAATTTTCTTTTTGTTCAGCTTTTCTTAATAAATTTTTGGGAATGCATTTTATTTATTTAAAAACAGGAAAAACAAAATTGTCGTTTTTTGTATGTAGTTCGCAAGTCGATGGAACCGGTTAGCATAGTCATGCAAGGTTTTCCTGTGGGTATAATTATGTGATTTAATTAGTGAATAATTCATAAATAGCTGAAGTATGTAGTGATGATTATATTCCATTTGACAACATCCAAATTGGGCTCGAAACTTATAATAAATGGATTGATAGACATTGATTTAATTTACTACATGAATAACAATAATTTGTATAGTATATTATACAATACATTTATAGTAGAAAGTTCTGTAGATGTACTATATATGACGGCACGTTTCTAACTTCTTCGGCCATTATACTTAAACATCGACGAAAGGCGAAATCCGGGTCACAAATAACTCCCAATATGAATGCGCCACACACTTACGCCAATGCGCCAATGTTCTATTCTGCTTTATGATATTTTTCATAAATTTCAAAATTATTATGAAGTTATCCACTTGCATATTTTATGCGTAACTAGTTTGGATTCAAACATACTACCTTTTATCAATTGATACGGATAATCAAATTATTATTTCTCAAATTATATTCGGATTCTTAAAACAGATAACGGCTGGTTGTTAATCGATGTGAATTTTTCGCGTAAATTATATAAATATTTAAATTGAAAAAACAACCGTAAAAGTAAAATTATGAAAATGACTGAGAACCGCCATTCAACGGGAAATTTTTATGTGTTCTGCATATCACTTTGTTATACATGTAATTAGAAGTCCTTAATTTGTTCTAATACTAACTGCTTACTAATATAACTAATTTTATGAATGCTAACTAACCATAAGTACTCTTGACGCTTATTTTATCTTGTTCACAGACGCTTGGTTCACTCCTGATCGCCTGCATCCGAAAGGTGAGTCTCTTCTTTTCACTGACCCACATTTCTTTGCTTTTAATTAGTTCCATTGTTACTAATTTCTATATTGGCCCTTCTTAATTTGTCATCTCATTATTATTACTTTCGTTAACTTTAGGGGTAGTGAAATTATCTCCTCGGGGGCTCCAAATTGAATTGCACCTGGGGCCTCTCATGTGCTAAATATTATAACTCCGAGACTGAATGAAATTTAATTTGTTAAAAGCCTTTTTATTTGCGTGCCAATTAACGTCGACATTGTTCGCGTTTTTTTCTCACTGTAGGTCTATCCGCTTCTCTGATAAAAAATCACTACAAAATTGCTTTCATAAAAAAAAAGTAAGTTCTTTGCATTTCGTATAGTGTGGGAAGTGTTGATCTTATCACACTTTTGGTGGCAACCGAAGGCGTCGAGTAGACATTAACGAATTGAAAAATTGCACATAATATATTATGTATATCAAATGTAATTGAAACTAACCGGCACATAATTTATTGAATATTTCAAGGACTAATTCTCATATTCAAAAATAACATTTCAAATAGCTAATTTTGTTTTCGTGTCCAAGTTTAACTCTGTAATAGCTTATATTAAAATGAGTGCTGCAGTAATATTTGCCTTTTGTCAGTATGTATAGAACCGTTAGTTTTTAATTTATTTTGATACCAGCCTGGTGGTATTTACTGATTTTGTCATGGGCATTAGGTAGAAGCCACCAAGCTGACTGTTCTTACGGTGACTTCTCGAAAGTGTTTAATACAGTTAATCATGGAAAAACTCCAGTTGATAGAAACGTCTATTATTTATTAATTCATTCGGGAGCTATTGTATAATATTTTTGAAACCGTAAGCCATATCATTCTTATGGCCTTTATCAATCGCAGATGCTTTGACACATTTTTTAGTGTTCTTTAAGGCTCAAACTTAGGGTCACTGCATTTCTTATAAATGACGTAGCGAAAGTCATTAAAAAGGGTATGTTTTCATTGTTTGCTGATAATCAGACCGATGCAGATAATATATTAGACTAGGGCAGACGTAACAAATTTGAATTCAATACATATTTTTAGTGCAATGTTTTGCCGCTTACTAGAACTTCAGAAGTCATGCTTTTCAGGTATTAGATGAATAATATACTTCTCTCGACCTTGTTATAAACATAATAATGTTTTAGGGTAGCTTATCGTTTACTCCCTCGTTTTTTATTTTCTTTTCTCTTAAAAAATCTCTCTCGTCTTTTATTACTTGTTATTTTTAATTTAAGGCATATATTTTTATTCTGTCTTGCGAATGTATTGAATTAATAATTTATAATATTTGCAACATGTATATTTAAATAATACTGTATAACTACCATTTTAATATTTAATATTATAATGTAAATTGTTCGAAGGTTAGGTAGAGAACTGCGTTACCGATCGATCGTAATATCGCAAGTTACAGTTTACTAACTTAGTTCTGGCTTCATGTAGAAAGATGTCACTGCAGTGAAGAGCATGTGGAATTTCTTATTTGTATCGAATCTATTAATACAATGGCTTGCGGAGACCCGGTACAGAGCGACGCTTCGATACTCCACACGAATGTAAATACGACGCCGACGCCCGAATTATGTATTTCATTTCGTCGAGCTTCTTTCAGTGACGTCGTTGCGTTTTTGACTTTGAGAAGTCGAATTCTGTAAAAAATATGTTTCCGTAAAATAAACGCAGCGCATGTCAAAATATGCATTTGTCATTGAATGTCAATCGGCGGAGCGTTAATCTTATCTCAATTGTTACATAAATGTGTGATTGTATCATGTTTTCATGCTTATCGCTTTGCCGTATGTCAGTACTATAACAAAACAATTTTAAATTTAAAGTTTTCAGGGAGCGGAGATGTACGTGTCACGCAACAGAATATTTTTATTAGGGCAGGTGGAATAGAGGCGAGGAGGGCGCGTGCGCAAAATTATTTACTCTCAGATCGATATTAGCTCTCCGCGAAACACAACGCTCACCCTTGTCCGCTCGCTGCTCCTAATTCACTTCTTTTTGCTGACTCGGTGCAAACGAACGTATTCGCCTGCCGTCACATGAATCATTATGACATCACAATATGTAATCATTATCAAAGCCGCAGACACCTACCTCTGTGCACTTTCAATGGAGATGCATCCATCCAGTATTACAAAATAGCGGAATATGTCTCGGCACTCTCAACAACATAATCCTACGATGCAACTCGTATTCATAGTTGAATGATTCTATAATGTGGCATATAATAATTGCATTTCTGCAAGAAAAGAAATTCTTCTTCTTCCATATCCGCTCCCTAAGAGGAGCATATGGATACCGCGTGCCGCCTCCAGGAACCCCTGTCGCCCGCCAGTATCCTTGCTTCCTCCCAGATTATACCTGCATTCCGTAACTCCGCCGTACACATTCTATAAATATTATTGAGCGGCCTTCCGGGACGCCGACGACCGGTCGGCTTAAAGAATAGGCAGTTCAGGTTCAGACTTTCTTGAGGCATCCGCAATATGTGCCCGAGCCAGGTCCAGCTTCGCTGCTTCACTTTGTTAGTGATAAGTTGCTGCATGGTTCGTTCTCTTATGTTCTCATTTCGAACGAAGTCATACCATCGTATGCCCGGATAAAGAAATTATCGTTCGATATCGCACCCTGTTGAGATTACATTCGGACCTCGTATAACACGGTCATATGGTTCTAGAAAAACGTCGTGTACTACAAATCCGTGTCGACCGAGGTTTGAAGTTGATGAAACATTAGGGTAGGCGTTCCAAAAAAATATCGATGTTAAACTATTATTATAGTACATCCTTTTATATATTTTTTCCAATAACCAATATAAAAAAATACGTTTACGTATCTATTTTAAATACTGATAAATAAACATTGATCAATCATCATAATTATAACTTGTTTTCAAGATGGGTTGTAAGCTTTCACTATCATAAGAATTTTTAGATTTAACCTTTTAAAACTGCCTAATAATGCTTTTAGCGTGTATATCTTCATGTATTTCATGACAGACCTTTTTTAACTCCTTCTTGAACCTCAAGCTTCTTTCCATTATATGATCATTTTCTATAAAATAATATTCATCAGCTAACCCCAAAACTTAATTTATTGTTTTTAATGTGAAACATGTAGCGGCTTCGTTACAACTGCATTCTGAGTATCATGGTAGGTTAATCTGACATTTCCACTAAATCCTCTTCGTTAAAAGCACGGTCTTTCAATATTTCTTCTATCCCTTGAATAAGTCATCAAATCCTTCTCTGCCAATAACACGATAAATGTTAATTGTCTTATCATATTTATCTTCTATTTATGATACAATATTTTTTTTAGTGAATACATCTGGCCACATTTTTTACCAACAAGAATTTAATGTGGATTATTACATTTTTCTATTCATGATTCTAGTCGAATATATCGAACAGAGAATTTTTGTGATGATATGTTTTAGTAGTGTCAAAATCAGATATCTTAATTAATTTTTATATGATGTTTTTTTTCTAAAAACTTGTTACATAAACCGTGTTCTTCAAGCTTATTCCACAATTCGTCAGAATATTACACGAGGTCCGAGTGTATGACACACACCTCTAGTGACATGAATAATTCGTTCTAAAGGTTTTCACGTCTGTCAAAAATCACTTCTAAATTTACGGAATTAAGTTAGGAACTTTTAGATAGTTGATCGAGAAACGATGTCGCGTAATGTAACGCTCTTCACAAAAGTTGCTTAATTTTTTTTTAGCTCGTGTCTAATAATATTATATTAAGTTACTCCACAAAATTATATTTTCTCGTAAGTGGTAACATATAACTTCCTTCAGAGAATATTATGATCCCTCGATCTTAAGCTCCTGTAATATATATTTAAACTGAGTTTTATTAAAAATTTATAAATTAAATTGAAACTTTCAGTTTTTTTTTATAAACCGCGGAACTGCAAATTTGCGTAAGTCTAAGTCCCAAGTAAGACTACCTGTATTAACGAATGTACTATGGCTCGTTAAACAGCAGGTGGTCAGAAAAAAATGAATTCCAAAAAAAGCTTTCTACATCATATTATAATGTAATGTTTTGACAAAAAAAGTTACTTCCTTGTGAACAAAAATCCCATATCAATTACCCTTAAAACGTGAAGTACGTTTATTTATATCGCAGTAATAATGGTGAAAGCCGAAATAGTCATCCGCAGACATTTTGTAATATGTATATATTTATATAGACACGTATAAATCATAGCTGCCTGATTACATTTGAATGTGAATCGGATACAATCGATGATGACCGGTGCCGTTGATCTTTGATTACGTAATTACGACGAAGATTCGAAAAGTTTGCGTTCCATCGCCTTACAAACGAAATATTAAGATTAGGCTTTTATTTTTCAACGAAGTCCACAAGAACATCAATGCACTTCATTTGGCGACGCTCCAGAGTTTATATGCCATCGCAGACACCTTTCTCGCGGTCGTCAAAAAACTAGTCTGTCGCTCGTTTGTTTGTTTGTTGACCCGTCGATCAGTTCTTTTGCTGATTTTGTTTTCTCCTACTGCGATTACGCGAACTTCGTCACGAATAAATATGGGGGTGAGCTTTTTTTTAAATAATTGATCGAACAACTCGAACATTATTCGTCATTTGGTCTTTTATAAAAATTTTCGTTAGCATGTCAAACTTTCACAGTGGATGAGACTTATTTTGCTTTTTTGGGTAGGTAGTGTAGAATTACTTTGTTTTTATTTTATTACCATTGTTCTGTCTTTTTTTATTCTTAAACCCAAGTCTCATCTGCAATCACAAATCGCCTGATTAAGCCAATCGTTATCTGAAATAATTTTACTGGGTATTGAAAGTGTATGATTCAGATAATGAAGATAACCCTGGCGCCGAACAACGCCACCTTACGAATCGATTAACCGTACGTTAATTCAACTCTTAGCCCGGACTCCAATAGAGAACGCGAGCAAATTATGTTGGGTCTTATTATGATACGAATATTTTCAAATGCCATTGACCAGCGATATCCTTATTTTGTGTGATTAAGAGTGATTCAGCGACACGTCTACGATGAATGTAGAGGGTCGACGGACCTTGCGATTTATTTCATTTATTTATTATTTATCATTTATTCATTTCTATTGGGAGTTTATTTCTTGACCACCGAAAAGAACTTCTCACAATGAGATATGTATCAGAAAGTAGATTGAAACTAGTCTTGCCTGGATTCCGGCTATGAGGTTTATTACATTATGGTTATATTAAATAAAAAAATGCACGACACGTCTAATTAAATTTTCGCCGGAAAAGCTCCGTCTGAACGATCGGCGACCGTGGGTTGTTTCGATTGACACTCGTTAGTTTCGACGTAACTGCCGTTCGGTCGTTTTTCTGACATTATTTCCACATCTGAGGACCATAATCTAAACCGACATCAGCACCGATCAACATAAACATGTAAAACATATAAATCATTAGGTACGTTGGAACCTCACCTGACGTCTTCGTCACCGCTCGGAAACTTCGGCGGCGGCTGCGGCCTGTCAGTAGGGAGTCCGAGGAATGACACGATGTCCAATAATTGAGAGCGTTATCGATCGCGACCGCGTGTCGCTGTCAGCGCTCGAAGGGTGCGGGAAACGGCGGGAGGGCGGTAGCGGCGGCAGTCTCGACGCCCGCGATACGCCAGTCGCCGTTCCGGACTCCCCCAGCGACATGGACTTCCCGTGCGCGTTCACGCTCAACCGGGCAGAAGGTGAGTCATCACCCCGTAATCCCGATGTCGACCTTCCGCGTGTCCTTCGATTCCTCTATAATCTGTGCAAAATGCAATTGTGAAAATGTAATTATGCAATGTGCGTCCCTCGAGAGATCGGTGCGGCGGTCGCATTGTCAAGATAGGCGGGTTAAATTAAGACCGTCCGGGCGACCGAATCGGCTTCGAGCGCGCGATCTAAAAACGAACGCCGCGTCGGCTCCTCGTCGACTTCGCCCTCCGCTTCCCGCGACGGCGCTGCTCGGCCTCGACCCCGGGCCCTTCGGGGTCGCCGACTTTCCTCCTGAGCGTCCGTCCGCCGCGACCCCGAAGAACGGCGACGCCGAGGAGATCCCTTCGCGCGTCATTTTCCTAAGTCTTCTCTGTGGGGAACGCCAGAAGACTGTAATCATATCGTTCAAACGTACGTTCACTTGTCGTGAAGTGACTCCCGTCTGAGTGCCGTTGGCGATAACCTATGGAGATCGATATGTCATTGACACGTTGCGACGCGTACATCTACTAATAACTTAACCTTTGAGCTTCACTCGTATGCGGAATGTATTATACCTACATAATAATATGTCTTTATTATATCCGTTTTCAATGTGCTGCTTGTCACGATTCAAAAGCATCGCTTTCAATTATTGACTTCAGTTTCAATGGTACGAGTTGTATGCATCGTATGAAACTCGTAAGCATAGATGATACCGATTAACGGTGCGGGGTGACATAAACGGGCCAGCAGGTGTGCGAGCGTGTCGGTACTGCTATTGCGCGACTTATCATTTTAATTCTGCCTTCTGACCTACAATAAACACTCGACCGTCTCACCTTAACTTGACTCGAGCCTGCCAGCGGTGCATTGGGAACGTTTTATCTGCGAACACTTATCTTGCCCGCGCTTTTGGCCGGTCTCAATATAACTCCGTCATAGTGATTTATTGTTTATTTATAGTGAAGGCCGCCCTCAGTGGCCATTGCGAACTTGGTTCGAGACAGCCGTCAAACCTGACGCTGAAGCCCCATTCTGTCACTCTTCTATTCATCAAATCGACGATCGCGCTAGGCAAGCCGTCTTACCTGATAAACGAAATCTGAAAATGGAGTAACGAAAGATTACCAACCCTTGCCCGTTCCACTGTATTTTTATTATTTTTGACTCCATCCATCAATGTAATTGGCAACGATACGTTATAACATCGGCGTCGTTGAGTATATATTTCAAATAAGACGGTTGACGTTGCCCTTTGCCGGGCCATTTCATATTATTTTTTTAAGAAACAAAAATTAACAGCTTGGTTCTTATTATCGTAACAGATTTATCACCTATAATTTCGATTAATATGCCGATATAACGTGCATAGTGCAAAAAAAATATTTTCTTTTATATTTATCTCATCATCAGAACAAGCCGTGTATATGGTTTTGGATGTAATCTATTATCGATAACCTTTGATACTAGTACACTTGCCCCATGGGTAAACTTCCGAAGACATTTACCACCTATCTAACCGTTCTTTTAATATAACTTACATCGTTACTTTTCAAAGTTAACAAGGGAAATGTATAAAAATATCTTAATCAAAAATTATACTAAAACATAACTTATTAACGTATTTTTCTAATTAATTCTTCTTTTAACAAAATTAATTTAATCAGCTGATTTTTAAAATTAGGGGTTTCAGTCCTGAGGGTAATTGACCCATTATCCTTGGGTATTAACATAAAACTCTAACTTCTTACTACGTGTTTCAATTGTTGTAGACTCGAATATGTCTTATTGTTTCCATCTGCGATTCTCTTGTCTTGTTGGCTAACACCCATTTCGACAGTGAGTACACAAGCATCTGCACAATTTATGTAGAAAAATAAATTTATTTTATGTTCAATATCAGAGTTAACTCCGCCACTGGCTGAACCTACGATGTCCAATAAGCAGTATTCGTTCCAAATTTGGCACGCGAGAAAATTTCGACAGTTTCTGAAAGAACTCCATCATTATATATTTATTTTTTTACTTTTTTCTTTTAACGTATTAGTGTATTTTAGTACTTTTTAATCGATCATATGTTATACCTGCACTACGTTTCCAAATATAATGAGGCAAAAATCTAACAAAAATGTATTTTATTATTCAGTTAATGCAGTATAGATATGCAGTCCCGAGATGGAGAAAATAATGCTTTGAAGTTTATTTTCTTTTGTAGCATTCGCCTAATCATTTGCCACTCCTGGACAGTCTATAATTTATCTAATTTAAATTTTACAGATACCATGATTACAATATTAATGTCTTTAGTGTATATTATTGTGAGGGGTATAAATCCGATACTCTTATGTAGTGATAGAATTAAATTTAATGGTTTATAACTGCAGACTCACCGTGGGTATTGGGTACTTAATACATTATAATACAATTACATATTTCATACGACACATTATCTTTTATCGGTTAGTTCGGATTTTTATTTTCACATTCTGAATTATGGAATGCTGATTTTAAAAGTACGATTTCTTTCCTGAAGTGAATATGTCGAACCTGCAATCCACAGTAACGTTTGACTGCGCTTCACGAATTTACATAATTTATAAGTTTGTACAGGTAAAAGACAAACCGTCCCGTGAGCGGGCTGTTTATAAATCTTTCAATTTTATTCTTCGACACGACAACTTCTTTCCGCAATTCTGCAGTCTCATTCGATCTGATCCATAGCGACTTTTCAAGAAATGTTAATTTAGTGTACTCTCTAGTATCCGTGCTAATGGAGGGGCCCGGATAATCGGAAAACGCCTGTAATCCAAAATATGAAATACGAATAATTACCGAAGAAACATTGCGTCAGAAGTGGCCTTCCAAATTTTAGGTCTTCTTTTTTTTTAGCTAAAAGCAACAAAGCTTACAATTTCAACATTTAGCACGGATAAACCGCACCCGGATAAGCGAGGGTACACAGTAGTAAAATAATTCCAATGACAAGTCTCCGAGAACATCGCATAATTTCTTTCATTTCGAAGTGAAGTACCTACTGCAGACAAATAATCGGTCGGTGCGTATGAAAATATTGACTGAGTTGCGGGCTTATAGTTGGCAGTGCGAACTGCGAACTGCGAACGAGATCTAGATATTTTTGGCAACATTTGCTACTCCAAAGCAATTAATAGATTAACCGCGGTTTCGTCACATTCATAAAGAATCAAGACGCACGCGACACGAGACTAATCTCATAACCGCTTCCGCTTATTGTCGAACAAGCCCTTGAAAAGGTTTATCGTTATATTATTATAAATGTTCCGAAACCGCCGTATTGTTTTGTAAGTGTTCATCGACGATTTTATTCTGGATATCGGTAAAATTATGTTATGAAATAATTTATATATCAGTATATTTTAGAGTACGAATTTGACACTAATGCATTATTACGAAAATCTTTTCTGATGGCTCAATTGATTTCGTTTATATGAAATTTTTCGCAATCATCGTTAGATAGAAAAATAGTTTACAACATCGTTTTCACTTCCGCGTGTCACCGGCCAGGCTGCCCGTCTCGATGCGATAAGCTAGGCCAGTGCTTCCCAAACTCCCGGTCGCGTCCCCTTAATGTTATTTGGAATTTGTCGTATTTTTGCTACATCTATAATTATTTATTTTTCGGGAGCTGCGGTGCGGCATGGCTTCCCCAAAAAAATGGGAAGCACTGAGTTAGGCACCTACACCTACGACATCCCGACGAAAGGTTTCTTATGTCGCTGAATTTGCAATTTGCAGTCAGTAATCGTATGCGTCGAGCTGCGTTTTTATTGCTTCTCACAAGAAATGCTTTTGCGTGGGAACAACGCTTTGCGATCGAGGCGTTTCAAACGATATTTTCCGTTTCCGTAATTCGGGGTAATCAAAAGTCTGCAACATAAATCGACTGTCGCGTCACCTTCTTGTTGGTCATTTATGGTAGCGAATAGAGATTACCGTGTTTTTAGTTCCAAATGTTTACTCCACAGCGAGAATAAATTTGCATGAATTCACGAAGTACGGCAAACCAAAATACGATTGATTAAAACGTAATGGTGATGTGAACATAATTCGTTACAATATAATAATACATATTACTTTTACCAATGGCGCCTCACCGTAGTCTTAAGTCTAAAGCGGTGGTCTCTATGCACCCCCAGGGGTCCATGCGACCGCTGAGGGATCTGTGGTAACTCAGGCCGCGTCCAGGCTGGGCCAAAAACAAGCGAACGAAGGCTTAAAACAGTACGAAATAAGCCTTCTTCGTTCGCTTATTCATTGCTCAACCTGGACGCACCCTCAATTGGCTAATTTGGGACGCGAACAACGTCAGGAGGACCGCAAAAGGTTTACACGCGCGACTCAACTAACTAATTTAGGGCTCCGTGGCGCAAAATGTTTGGGAATCACTGGTCTAAAGTAATATGAGGAACGTATGCAAATGCACGATTTATTTCTATTAATTATTTTCCATAATTTCTCTACTCCAGTGCTCCACAACCGCTGTGCCGCGGCACACTAGTACTACTCGAAATAAATCTATCGTCGCGGTGCAATACTTCACTTTATATGTAGTTACAGTCTAAAGAAATATGTCTCCTACTCACATATGCGTCATCGATACATAGCATTTATACGCTACCACAGTGTTTCTCAACCTTTTTGGGTGAATGCTTCTTTTTTAATTAAAAAGAATTCGCCGATTCCCACATTTGATCGAGATTTTTTCCCCTAATATATGGAACTCGACTTCGTTTTTTAGCTCTCGTAATATATGATATATTCCATCTGAATATCATTCCGTCTATGGCTCCCCAAGAATATGATAGGTATGCCTTCGTTGAAGGGCTCTGATAGTGATATTATAAGCGAACGCAGCATCTAGAATCGAGGGTAAAGACATCGTTATGATTGTATCGCGAGTACCTCCTAATATTATGTATCTATAAACTCCCTAACATGAGTAAAAAAACGTTTGTTTTGTCGCGTCTGTGCGCAACCTGTCGATTCATATTTACGTCATCTCCACGTTTTAATAAATTGTGCCAACTCTACGCGCTTCGCGAACTAGTCGCGTCGATGTCTTGTGGGCGGAGGTCAAGTAAATAAATAATGCAGAAAGTCCAGTGTGCAGATTCGACATCGGAATCATACGGACTCGTAAAAGAAAGTGCTGATCTGCATTCGTAGCGGAGTCGTTCGGCGGCCCGCCGCCCGATCGCCCCGCACGGCGGAGGCGCTCGTCAGTCGAGTCTCGATCCTCCAGCGCCATGGTCACAAACCGCCGTATGAATAGGAGCGATAGCGCGCGCGTCCTGCCGAGCCGCGGCCCAGGTGAACACCCTGCACATTTATGTTTTAAAATATACATCGTGATTTTTCATGTGAGGATTGACAGTCCTCTCCGTTAGCGTTGTCACTTTTTGTTTCGAGTCGAGTCCACGATCCGCAAATCCATCACCTGGATATTATTACTGCTGAGGTAACTCACCTGGTTGGATTTAATAATTATAATCGATCTCCGGATGTTTAAACTGAAACGGGCCGCTTTATCTTTTTAATGTTATCGTTTATCGTTAAAAAAGCCAGTCAGTTCGTGTTATAAATCTTGAAAATCGCGAAAATGTGGCGCTGCAAATCGCCGATAAGAAGGTGTATCGCCGTGTGAAGTGTCAGTCGACGTGGACGCGAATCGGCGGCCGCCGACGCGTGGCCGAAACGCCGCGTCACGTCATCGCGACCAGCTGCTCGGTGTTGTTGCCGCTGCCTCGGCCGGCCGTTCCCCTGCCGCATCGAACTGTCTCGTTACATACTCTTTTACCCATTACCACCGATTCCTTTATTTTTTCGGCTGCCAAAAATAAACATTTGATTTATTGTTGCGTAACATTGAAAAAAACGTATCACATACTTCAGAGGTATTTTAATAAAAATGTGTCATCCTTTTACGATAGACGCCGATTATTCCAGCAAACAGAAAGATATAGTTATATGCATGCACTACATGTTTTAACTAGTGTGTATACCTAAGCTGCGATCGAAATCTGTCCTTTTGTACAATTATACATTATAACCATCTTACATGTGCGGTAAATTATTTAAAAAAAATTGACTGAATCTACTTCAAGGGCGGACCGACAGATCCTGCTCTTCTTGCGACATTGGGTGTCTGCCGTAACGTAATGTTTGCCATACATAAAAACAAATTTTCCATTAGTCGTTAATCGACAACTAAATACAACCCAGTTATTCAACATATTTCCTACGACTCTAATTACGTTTCAATAGTTTATTTATGAAACTGCCGGAGATAATTTTCATGACACAAGGTTTAATTATTAACGACGGTTATAACGTCATTATAGTTTCTAGAGTTACCAAAAAACGAGAATCATTTCGTGGTTACTTAAATTGACTCGTTTTTCGGAAGTAAATCGGTTGTGATAGTTCAAATTTATTACCCCCTTGGAAAGCACTAAACTACATAAGATACCAACGATTTCGATATCTGGACTTTCTTATTCTTAAAATAGTTCCTGTTAGAATATTTTTAATGTGCGATATAAAAATATCACCCCCTTAACTAAATATAATTCGATTACCTAGTTATAATTTCAAAGGAATACAAATTAATCAAGTTCTTGCGAAACTAAAACCCTCATATCCTTAATGTTGCTGGTATATTTGTCTACTACATAACTGTTAAAACTTTCATTTGCTAAAGACGCCCCTGGGGCGTCAATACACTATGCTATAAATAAACGTCGCAGCGAATGTGTTAACGGTGTCCTGATATGTATTAAATAAAACTATGAGACTGTTCCACCCAGAAAATTTCCCAATCTTTTTGTTTTGTCAATTTGAAACCCTCAGAAATTGAATCCGATTACTGTGAAGAATTTATTATTAAATAGCCATTTCGCGCTCAATTATTATCATCTATCTTTTGACCTCTTAACACAATGGACTCTGAGCTGAGTTGAAGATTTTGAGAGACGCACTCCCCACACTAAGTGTATATATTGTATCTCTATAAAGAATAATTTTTGAGCATCCCGCAATTGTTTATTATATTCACATTAAACGTGTCAATATATTTTATGACTAATGAATATATGTATTTTCTGTGTCCAGTGGAGAGCCTGGTGTACTGGCGGTGTCCAGCCAAATCAGGCGCAGCACTAGGAGGCGGTCTCTTACTGCTGTTGGCCCTAGCATGCTGCTCCCTCATTAGCGTGCTGGCCTATGCTTCTCTCCTTCTTCTGCTGGGGACCACAGTCTTCCGCGTGTACAGCTCCGTGCTCCAAGCTGTACAAAAAACATCCGAAGGACATCCTTTCAAGTGAGTCAGCGACCATGTTTTATTCTGTTCTGCATGAGTATTTGAAGAATTAATTGAACAGATTAATTTTCATGAAGATTTAAAAATCACATTTAGACTAATTGAAAAATGTACTTTGTGTAACTTTATTTTAACAGAGCCAACTATTTTGAAATATATAAGAACTAACAGAAAGTTATTGTACTATCAGAGATTTGCTGGAAGCAGACTTGTCGGTGTCACAGGAGCGAGCTCAAGACCTAGCAACATTGGCCACCGCTCACCTCAATGCCGCTGTCAGTGAATTACGCAGGTAATCATTTTTCAATATTATGTAAAAAAAGTAGTATATTTCAGACTTCATTTCTTTTTTTGTGGATTTGTTCTAAGTCTCTTTCACTTCCATCCAAAATACAAAATACTAAAATTTTCAACGTTCTGCATGAACATGGACCATATCATTATTTGAATCTTAAGGTTTGTCTGCCATCAAAAGATTGAAATTGAATACCCAGTTTGTGAATAAATGTAATTATGTTCTATAAGCATATATAGAAAACTCCATGATGTGGACAACCATTAAATGAAAAACATATTAATACTCATTTGACAAAATTTGAATGATTAAAATCCACCAATGTGGCTATAAAAACAATTATGATAGTAATGATTTATGTTATTGTCTATTTCTCTTTCCAGATTATTTTTAGTAGAAGACCTGATAGACTCTTTAAAGTTTGGAGTGATGTTATGGTGCCTCACGTATTTGGGCGCATGGTTCAATGGAATGACTCTCATTATTATCGGTAAATCTTTTTCCACAGCTTTTTTAAAACATTTGTTAATAATTCGTCAACTCTGTTCACAATTGCAATCATTCATTTTAATGACTATTATAGTGAAGATGTGAGTTAAAGATTGGCAAAAGATTGAAAGGATTTTTTTTAAGGACTATTAATTATATTTTTGCCAGTTACCACATATCCACTTCAAATGTTAAGCAACATGTTTTGGCGACACTTTACTGGTAGAAAGAATTTGACTGATTATATTTTTTATTTTTTTTCCAGCATATGTCGCCCTTTTCACTCTGCCCAAAGTCTACGAGAGCAATAAAGCGCAGATTGATGCCAACTTGGAAGTTGTCAGCGCCAAGTTCCAGGAGATCACAAATAAGTTAGTAATAATCAAATTGTAAAATCTGAGACAAATATCAAACATTTGCATACACAATAGATATGATTTCATTTTTCCCTTTTTTTCATTTGGCTTTTAAAATTAAGTAAGATACGAAATTTAAGTGACAATAACAAAATTTATTTTCACAAACATTGTTTTCTGTTTTGTCAGGGTGAAAGCCGCCATCCCTATCGGAAAGAAAGGAGAGAGCGAGAAGGACAAGTAAGAGAGAAGAGGGCATTCCTTAGTGGCAGGGGCGGAGCGAATCGCGGTCCGACTGCTTCAATTATCTGGATGAACGTGAACACCGTTCCTAGGTGCAATATCGTCATGTGACAAATTTAGATTGTTAAATCATATATTAAAAAGTAATAGTTAAGAAAGTGACCTTCCCGCAGGTCACGTCCCTGGACGTTTCGGCTTCACCGCTGTGACCGAACCGCTCTTATAGAGCTATCGGGCCGCCCGGAGCGCCTCCCTTCCGCTCGCTATGTGAATAAACATGACTTAATTTAAAATAAACTAAAATTTTATCTACTAGTGTTTTTTTATTGCACCGTGTTCATTTCGAAATCACACATCAAACCGAACGTCGCCTACCGGTAGGTTTTTGTAACTCTTTTATACTTAGATAATCCCGAGCAGATGTCTTGACGATAAAACTGCAGTCTGGTGTTCCCGACCGACTAGAAAGGGAGGGCACCGCCCTCCATTCGAGAAAGGAACATTCCCTGCGCCCCCCGACACAAATATATATTTATCCGTCGATCGAATCGACCTCTTCCTTATTTAAGTATAATAAGTATAAAATATATTTACAGTCTGTTATTTCGCATTGTGCAATTTTTATATTTGTCAAATATCTATCTGTCAGTAATAATCGTTAATCAACACGCAGCGCTTTGAATGTATGACAGACGAACGCTGAGAAAGCTTCCGATACCGTATTCGCGTAATGCCTGTTATAGAAGGATGATAATTTTGTAAAATTCCTACGATGGAATGGCGTTTCACTCTCAATCGGACGGATGCGTAATGCGTGATGCATGATGTCGTTGTGTTTTTCCTCCGGTCCGTCGTTATCGCGGACGCTTAACCCTAGTCGAAGCTTTACTTAATAATGTTATTGTAAATTGATAGTGTTAGCTTTAACGTTCGAGGGAGGAGCGTGTGAATACGATTCACTCGGCCCGTGTGACGGGCGATCGTCGTATTTTCTTATTGTTGACGAATTATATTTATTGTTTTAATTATAGATATGTAATGATATGATCGTGAAACTCTCAATCTGGCGTCTCGGATGTAAATATTGTGAAAAAAAATTGTTTAAGTTCGGCGTCGAAATCATTTGATGTTTTTAAATCTTGTGTTGAAAATTTACATCAATATTTACATACATTATTGTTTGCCTTCTTGTATGACAAAAATTTAATAAAAAGATACTATTATGCTTTATACCTTAATATTGTGATTTTATTCCTCTCACTTCCGTACACATCAACCTGCAACGAACACATCTCAAGAATGTTGCCGATTAAAATAAAATAGTAACGAAATTAACAGCTGTATACGCCACTATATCATTATAGTATGTACTGTAAGTCGTCTACTTTTCTTGAAACCGAATAAGACAACATGATTGGATCCAATGAAATAAAATAATGGGTAAGAAGCGTAAGCATAAGTAACAAATATCAAAAATTGGTAACATTACAGTCACAATTATTACATCTGTGGACCAAAATGTCATTTAATTTGGGAATTCAGGTGCATTATGAGCTTTGGTATTAACACTAAGAAAAAAATCACCATTTCGTCACAGTGCAAAAGATGTCTTAATAATATTTTTAGCCATGTTAGCTTCGAAAGTGGTATAACAGGAAATTTGGGCGACAGAAATTGGACAGGTATATGTTGTATAATTGAATAATATTCTGGGCTTGTCATTTATGTATTTATTTATTATTATTTCTTTATTTTTGAAAAATCAAATATTAAAAATTTATCAGTTCTGAATGCATTGCACACAATATATTTATATACTTCCCTGCTGCCTGAGAAGTAAGCGTGCTAGCTTCAAAGCCAGAAGTTGCGGATTTAAATCCCAGAGTTGCTCCAGTTTTACAATTAATTCTTGCAAAAAAAAAATTATGAATAGAATAAAAAATTATGTGAATTCTATGTTCTATAAAATTGCTATGTAACCTTTTATCTTTCATTGCAGACTTAACGTTTTTACCAAAATTTTGCGGCACACTACTAGTAAAAAAAGTAAGAAATGCCGTCCTTGTAGCAGCTTTTTTCTGATATTGAAGTAATGCGCCACAGCACACTCAGCTTCAACTCAGCAGTGTGCCACGGCACAGCGGTTGCGAATTACTGTTCTATAATACAGTGTTGGAAAAAAACCCAATATGAAAATGTAACTGAAAACATTTGTCTGCATTGTTATTACCCCACCACAAACTTGTTAAATTTGTCATATACCAATTGTTAAGATTAGTTTTTTAAATATTTTATACCCAATTAATTTTAAACTTGATTCTGGATATTGCTCCAGAGCAATGTTGACAAGACCTTAACATCGACGCAATCTTAGGAAAAGTTTCTATTCAGAATTGTTTCTATATGTGTCAAAAACATACTACAATAAAAGTTAAAATGCTTGCAGATTGTGGCCAGAGGTCGCTAAAAATGTAGTTTTCGTGAAATATTCTTATATGCCTAAATATTCAAGGCATCGATGAAATATTGGGGAAATATAGTTTTGACAATAAAGAGATAATCAAAATGAGAAACAAATCTATCAAGATTGTCATCTCAGAAAGTGATTGCAGTGAAACATTTATATGTTTCACATCAATAAAAATTAATAGATAAAGGTTTGGCTGATAAGCTAGAATGTATTTTTTAGGAAACTCACCCTATGACGAAAAAAATTATAAAAATGTAGCCTGAGAAGTGAAATTAAATAAAGGAGGAATAAAATGTTATATCAAAAAAGAATATCTTAGTTCCAATCCTTCAGAAGTTTTTTAACCTGGCTCTTATTATAAGATTTAAAAAAATATATTTTTCAGTATTTATGGAAGCAAATAAAAAGACTTGAAAGACAAGTAAGTACTATTGAAAATATTGGTTTTACAAATATTTTATACTCGAAGCAAAAACAAATAAATAAAAAAAAAAGAATTTCAATGTAAAAGTTTTACCTACCCGCATATTTTTACAATGAAAATAGTGAAATGTAACCATCTACACTACACCATCTTTAATTAACAAAAAAATAATGTTTCTGTCTAACTACACGTTTCCGTCATTGCAGTCTTCTATTAGTTAGGTTTTTATTATAACTGAGCATGTACAAGCAATATATTTTTCACGGACAGTTGTCAAAATTTTGAGGGGCCTTTCAAAAAAGTTTCACTGGCGATACATATAACTGCCCCATTGTGGAGAAGACATCACATTGTTAAGATCCTTATGCTCTACTTACAAAGCAGACATGATAAAAAGAAGGAATATTATGCGTTTACTATGGCAGCACTAAACAGCTGTCACCCTTGCGCCCAAGTTTATTCGATGACCTTCACAGAAGGTGACCGCGATGTTTAACTAAGTGTATAGTCGACCGTTCTCAGAGTAGTTGATTCGACCGCTGCCGGCCAGTTTGCCACTTTATTTTCCACGAAGTAGTCGGGAGGAGTCGCCCTATATTAATTATCTTCGCTGTCATCTCTGCTTCAAAATGACCAGCGTTCAAATCGACCACGAGAAACGTAAACAAATCAGTGTGCGGGGAATAGTAGCCGTCGAGAATGTGACAGAGGTGAAGAAAAGTTTCAACAGGCATCTTCACTACACTCTGGTGAAGGACAGGAATGTCGCCACTACTCGGGATTACTACTTCGCTCTCGCGCACACCGTCAAGGATCATCTCGTCTCCCGCTGGATCAGAACGCAGCAATATTATTATGAAAAGGATCCTAAAGTGAGTATTGTATTTTTCGCCCACCTGTTGCTCGCTCGTACTTTGTATTTAACTGAACGCCGCAATTTACTGATAAAAATTTAATAAAAAACTTGCAAGTTTCTCTGTTGAATATCAAGGGACAAGTAATTCATCAATCATGCTTCCATTATTCTAAATAATTGGTAAATTGCTTCAGTTAATTTTGAGAGAAAATTTTAAGTTATCGATTGATTGATTTAGGTTTGCGAAAAAATATTAATTGTTCTTTAAAACTGTGAAGTTTATATATTATATCATTCGATATGACTGTGATATCACAGAAGTCTGATCGGCTGCTAACTTGAAGTCATTTCATTTTTTTTTTTACGTTATTTATAGTCATCAAACATTTAAAATAATGTCAAATTCATTTGGAAATATTGTACTAAAATAAAATAAATTACATGAAATAGAAACAATGAGGAGGTTTACTTCAATCCTTGTGATGATTTCTTTAGTAAACATTTAGTGAAGTCATTCATACATTCGATGAAATTATACAACTTAGATTTAGAGTTCTCTACCAACCTGGGCCTCAGATGGGACACAATAATATTATACAAAATTATTTTCATTACTGTAGTCCACAGAATGAACTGTTCCCACACTCTTTTCATAAATAAAATTTGTTTTGTGTTCAATTCTTCTTAATATTTAATTATAGGCAGTCAAATAAGGGTTTATTAATGAAAATGGACGATTCCATGAGCTGATTTGCACTATAATTTTTATTATTACTTAAATTTTTATCTCCTTTAAATCTTGACTAGTTTCGGGATTTACAGAGCATTTATAAGTATTTAAAAGCGTTCAGTGTTTTATTTCAATGTGATTTTAACATTTGTTGTATATTTTTTATTTTGTCTATTAGTACCTGTTTATTCCTCCTCGATTATGGAGGGTATTATAACACAGCGAATATCATTTCAAGGATAAAATCACCAATCTGGCATTCGTCCAAGGCGTACCGTACTTTTCAGTGAGAACCGATAATAATAATAATAAATACGAAAATTCACTTTAATTTCAATAAATTTTATTGTAATGCACAAGAAGTGTCATTTAAAAGTGTGTCGGCATCTCTAACTATTAATTTTATCATCCCACCATATGTACATTGCATTTTAAAACTCTATTGAGATTTTTATTGCATAGAATATTTCTTCCTTAATTATGTTGTAATTTAAAATTTATATAACTCATCTCGAAATGTTAAAAAATTACTAGTATGCGAAATGTTATTTTTATAATAATTGAAATTTTCCACAGACTACGTAGTGATAGAAAAATCTCCACGAATCTTCACTCACTTAACCATTAGACCCATAATCTGAAAATTATTTTAAAAATGGCTTATCTGATTTTCAAACTACACCATTTGAACAGTCACTAGGTTCTTCTCTTTCTAGCCATTATTTATTTCTTATTGGAATACTTCATCCCATACAATTTTGATCTCCTCTAAAAAAAAAATACTTTGGGCGACAAGGGTTTATTCATTTTTTGTCCTACACTTGGAATAGAAGAAGTTTAAGGTAAAATTATTCAAAAAAACAGTAAATTTAAAAATACGTGAAATTTTTGAATTTTCGTACCGAACCATATTTCCTATCTGAGATACGCCTTTAGCCATCTTCAGGATGTATCTGCAAACGATATCCATGTATCCACTGATGATTAATGAACCATATTATGAAAGTTTATAAATTTCAAATGATTTCGAGGGTAAAATTAATATTTAGCGAGCACCGTCAGTAGATTGTATGAATTTATATTTCTTTTTCCATCAAATATAAACTGTATTCTCACCAAACGTTACTTTTATTACTCTATTCTTGAAAGATATTCTTCTTACATATTATACCTAAATTTCAGTACTTCATTTTAGTGTAACGTCTTAGAAAATTTCATGTCCAATACTTGCATTGTTATTATTATATTTATGTATTATGTCAAAATTCAATTTGTCACATATATCCGGGTTAAAATTGATTTTAATACAATCTATATTGTTTATTATATAATATACTAGCTGAACCCGACATGCGTTGCAATGCACTATAAAAGAGTATTG
>JAGVSQ010003260.1:10520-22092 GCA_022683975.1 Rhyacophila evoluta | reverse complement strand
AACCAAAGTTTTTCAAAGACTCACATATGAGTCCCCGGGTCTTAATCTGTTAAAATTGTTTATTAGCGAAGATGTAAGAAAAAATGTGTGTTTTTACCATATCTCTTTGATGAATGTTCGCCTCATGGTCCAAGAGTTGGGTGCAAATATTGAGGCGGCCTAGCTTGGCAGCATGCAAAAGTCCCGTCCAGCCGTCATTATCTTTTGCATTTGGATCTGCCCCGTGCGCAAGGAGCTCTGACACCATGGATGGTCGGCCACGCTGACATGCCACCATGAGAGCTGTTGTGCCATTCTGTAAAAACCAAATGCATCACAGTTTTGCAATTTTGATGATGTATAATATGCAAAGTGATTGTAAATGTTAGGAACTTATACTATAATATTTATACATGTATAGTTATGAAAATGTTCAATTATATTTTTTGTCATTAAATATATGATCATCATTATTTTAGTACTCCAAATAACAGTTGTTGAAAATTGTTTCATTATATTACACTATTCTGAATTTCCGAGTCTCTCCGGTAGCGTAGAGGATAGCATGTCTGGCTCGCATACAGGGAATGCAAGTTCAATTCTCACATCTATCGGATTTAAAAAAAATCACAATTGTAGAACTGGTTGTCCGTTAGGTTGAGCAATTGTCTGACAACCAATTCTCTTGAAAAATAATCTGTCAAGTCATGGCTTCATATATACTACACTTTCGAAGTGGATATCTTCACACTATGTAGATTACATATGATCCACTTTCCGAGCAAAAATGGTAAAAAAAATATCTGAAATTATTAATTATAGTCTATCATACTTGCGATTAAAAAAACTTCAGCAAACATCATTTTGTCAATTCTTAGTAAATGACAGAAATTAGACTATGTAGAAAGTAAAAATATGGAAATATTATGTATTTTTTTAAAGGTTGTTGGCTATTTATTGGGCATATAAAATAAATATTGTGTTCACGCATATGGTTACAAAATAATAAAGGAAAATATGTCCATTTTTGTCAACATAAGAAGATTTGAAACAGTACCTTATAAGGTGAGATCCACAGTATGAAAAAAGTATAAATTATTTCGAAAAAGGAAATTGATTTACGGTGGGCTAGATATTGCGATAGGATATCGAGCACAGGCATCATCTATGCAGAATTATGTATGCGTGTCGTGATCAGTGAACTGGACTTGTGCAAGATATTACGTGAGATTTTCATGGTATAGAAGAGTGTGGTGGAGAATAGTTAATTAAAACTTACTTCATCTCTGTCATCTATTTGTATTTGCTTATTGGCTGCGAGGAATGCTTGCAGCGCTGCTAGATTATCTTCAGTGATAATGTTTGTCAAGGGACGAAAGCAGAGTGAAACCATCGATTCTGTACGGTGTAGACTCTGTAAGATACAAACGGAATATGCGTTAGCATTGGTAAATATGTACATAATATCAATGTTAAAAATTTCGGTTAGCACCGAGGGAATTATTTATGTGTAAAGAAAAATATACACCACACTTTTTAGATGATAAATAAATACTCTTTCCCCACCAAGAGTAAATTTATTGCATTTTCTCATTTTACTAAATGGCAATATGTTTATAATTATTTTGTCTGTTACGAATCCTTGGTGGAATACTATTATCATATCGTCGTATTACTGGCAACATACGTGAAGGTGAGTTTTGAGATAGTCGAGTTTTCATGTTTGAGTCTCTCTGTTAAATACATTTTACAATTTCTTAAGGTATTATGTATAATGTAATGTGTGAAATTTTGTTTAGTTTTGGTATTGATATGTGGTAAAGTATAATATGAAAATACAAAATTACTGTTTAAATATTTAAATGAAGTGTGATGAAAATACTACAAATGAATTTAGATTTTGAGTAAAAAAATTTTACACAAAAAGACAGAACCATAAAAAGACTACAATTCTTTAATGCAGATTAATAGATTACAAGTTGAGATTATTTTTTTGATTTTAAGTTCGGTTGTAGGGTACTGAAGTATTTAATCTCACTGTTCTTTCATCAACATAAAAAGTACAAAAGAGAAGCAAATGATACAGATTTTGTTTCTCTAATTTGAACATCTTCTAAGTTAGTACATAGTATACTGATGATATTCAATTAAATAAATTTAAAATAGAATTAATATGTAGGAGTAATGTAATACAATCACTTATCAGCCCTATTATCATTTTTCCACATACAATAAATAAAATGCATACATGTCAATCCTAAAGTCATTGGCATTGTTTATTAAAAGAGTTTCACATACATGCCATTGTTAATGTTGTAAATTATGACATTTGTATGATTAGAATAATGATGATTAGCGAAATTGAAATCAAAGTTTATTCATATAATTCTCAAATTGTATTAATTATAAAAAAATATCCGATAATTAACCCAATGAACTATATATCTTTGTCCATGATAACAGTCAGATATAATACTAATGACAATGAATAATAAATGAATGAATCCAATATTTTTTTATTAAAAATGACTATAATATAAATGGTAGCAATTTTGATTAGGATTCTGAAAATAAGAGTCAATATGGTATTTTATTATGCAGTATTCAAACGCCTTTAAAGGGTTGCATTATTTTATAGTTAGATAATCATTTGGCAAATAATACTATTTATTAAAGCAGATAATATGGTAAATAAACAATCTTCATTACATTTTTTGGAGATAAGGTTATTAAGATTACATTATAATTTAGTAGCACGAAGCAGTCATATTTATATTAATGCCATATTATTTGTTACATTTTAACAATAAATCAGCGTGTGGATATTGGTAATATTGATTTCATTCCGGACTATTGCCAGTATTAGATTCAGGCCCAAATACTGGCAGACGAATAAAGACATGACAATGGCTTGGATAACTTAGGATTCATTAAAAATAAGTTAGTACTGTCGCGTTCTTAAAATAATACTAAATAATCGAAAAACTCGTGAGTAGTGTTAATAATAAATTTTGTTGAAAGCCACAAAAAAATCGGCCGGTACATCCCAAATTCATAACATAATATTATTGAAAGACAGGAATACTTCGAAATTAAAAATGTCAAATGTCCAACTGACAGTGTTGATTTCAGGGTTGCCAGCTGACTACTGAGTAGAAAATATATTCGATTCATTATAGTGCATCTCCAAAGAGTGTTTCTCAATGTTTTCGTAGTCGCGACGTGATATATTTTTATTAAGTAACTTGACAAGAGATGTGCTGAAAACTTAGAGAATTGTTAGTATAGAGTGGGACGTACCAAAATAACTGCAGACAATTTAGAGTACACTAGTATGATTGTCCAATTCGTAGAATGCCACTTCAAACGAAACGCATTGATGCAAGTTGAAAGTTGTTTTATAGACATAAAAAAAAAACTTTTTGACTATTGACTTAAGCCTTAAGTGGTAATAGAATGAAGTAAGAATACTATTATATATATTACAAACACCGATAACCGATAACAGATTGTAACTGAATTGTCCATATATTAATTAGTCCGAAAACTAGATAGTTTTTGACAAATTAACAAACATAGTTATAGTAAAATTGGTTTGAATCAAATCACCTATAGGGAAAAATTGAGTTAGACTCATATTCTGAATCATAGCGTAATAAATAAATTTGCTCATTTCGAAGTATTTTTTTTTGTTATTTGCTATATTATATATAATTTTGAATCAGGTTCAAAAATATTTTTTTGATAATTATTGGTTTTACGTATAATGTCGAGGATATGATAAATCTCACGGTGTCGAAGCGATAGTAAGAGATGCAAAATAGCTATAAATAGGTGAATGAGCAAGTTGTTGTGACGACAACGTGTTGTCACGCTGCCGAACTTGCTCACTTGGTCACTCACCTGTTTATAGCTATTTTGCATCTCTGTTGCTGTCGCTCTGCTATCGTACCGCCGGCCTAATGCGTTTAAAGCAAGTCAAACACGAAGGTGTCTGTCTGAGTAAGAATACAAAATAGCAATGAAATAAAATACTAATACTTTTTACCATAAACCATTTTGATTTTGCGTATACACGTTTGTGAATTAAAATAATTAAATTTATTATTACAAGATATTTAATATCGGTGTGGGACAGTTAATCTAAAGCACGTGTGTACCGTGTATGTACACATTTTAATCGACTAGGTTTAACGCCACTGTTAAATGTAATAAAAAGTGTTTTTATTGTTTTGATTTCTAATAATATAACCTTTGCGTAAATATTGGACTATGTATGTGTTTAATAATACCGTAGGTTGTCGGCAAATTCCACAATGCGTGCGGTTTGACCACATTTGTTCGAAAAAATATCGCTAAGAAAAATTTATTTACATTTTAAAACGAGTGTGACCCAAAACGTTTAATTGTGTCAAGATAGATCAGATAAAAAAGTTTCATATTTCACCGAAATCTTGGCTACCCTACTGATTTATTGAAGTTATTTCTATATCTGCAAATCTTCCACGTGGTCGGAACGTTTTCGGGTTTGAGGTTTAAGGTTACTAATCAGAAATAAATTTTTGACTTTTATGTTATATGATTAAATTATAATAATTATCATAATTTCAATTTCAAATATTTATCAATAAATATACATACTTTGTTGTATTGTACTATATCTGTATATTGGTTTATTTATAAACAAAAATACGCTAACTATAATTAATTTCAAGGTTTTATGGGCAAAGACTAATATAATATTAATAAAAATCCGAACATAAAACGACCAAAGTTTTAATTAGCACCCGCAAAAAATTCAATAACGGTTAAAGTAGTACGTTTTTCAATAATCTAATAATCATGAAAGATGTAGTATATGCAATGTAAGTATATAAAGTATACTACAGTCTTAATAATATAAAATTCATACTAAATTTTAATCTGTTTCTTTAAAATTTACATCGAATTTTTCTCGTTTGTTACTGTGTGGATTGGACATTTTCTGCTTAACTACATCCAACTGACGCAACATTGAAGAAGTATTGTTGCAATGCGATAGTTTGTTCAACGATTTTGAAAAGCGGCTCTCAGATAATTCTCAATAAATGTCCAAATATAATAATACAACTAAAATGTCCATTTGTGTAAATGGACTTAAAACATAATTGGCAATATCAAAGATCGCGTGTATTTTTGTGACATAGTATGTTCATTATAATGAGTGTTTTCAATGGCGACCTAGCATCTGAGTTAGTGAATGAGTACACAAATATAGTACGCTTGCTAGTATGTCACATATAACCAATTACGACAATTTTAATTGTGTATATAATTGAACGTTTGAAATGCGGTCGAAGAAAAAAATCATTATGTTAACAATATTGTAACGTGTGATAGTAAGTAAATATTATTTAATGTTTCCAGCGTGTTAGTTTGACATTTTTCATCAAACAGCTGCAGCAATGTGGCGAGTATTATTTTTGAGTAATTTGGCAAGAAAATAATAAACACGAATGATGCCGAAGACAGAGGAGTTCGCCGTCAAAACACTCCACCCACAATCAGCAGACGAGAGATAATTTTTTAAACTAAATAATGCGAAAGTATTGATTGATATTGACAAGTTTATTGACATATAAGTTTAAAACGAAAGGTTAATTACCATTTCTGTTCCAAGACAAACCAAACGTTTACATTGCTTAGGCAATTTAGCAAAACTTGTGATAAATGAATACACGTGCAATGAACACGTGTCTTTAACACTTGTTACGCTATGATGGATAGCGCGTGACCAGTGCTTGTATTATTTGTTTTCTTTCTTCAAAATACAGATTGAAGGTATTTGTACTCTATGTGTTCTTCATAAAAAACCCGATCATTTTAATGATGTTATTACGAAAAAAGTATTTATCTATATCAGTATGAAATAATTATTTTATATTAAATCTAGGACCGGAATGTACGTGTGTGTATGGGATGACGTTGGTATATGTGTTGGGCAGCGTCGATAACTTATTTGAATGACGTCAGTACGATTCAGAAGGGAAGAAAGATAGCATTCTAAGAGGTTGAATGCAGTGCTCAGTCTATAAATGGTTTGGCCCTGCGTTTTCATTTCTTGGACTTACTTTATATTATTTGAATTTTATTAGATAACAAAATCATTTTTTTAACTAATTTGAATAATTTATCTGGAAGATTTTGGATAATTTGAATTTAAAGCAAACGTTTTTAATTGGACACTTGGGATCCAGCATCGCTGCTTTTGGCATAGTAAGAAGAGAGTTACTCTGCTTCGTATTTCGAGCTAGTAACACATGACTCATAAGGGCACCCCACTTACTATGGTTTCATTCCCAGAAAAATAAATTGCTATCAAAATGTACGGCTTTTAATATTTTGGGATGTTATTGATAGGGTTAAAATAGGCATGGTTGCTAGTTATCAGGCAAGCTTACATAAAAGCTTCGTATTGATTAGTTCTTATAAATAGCGTGTTATTAATGGTAATTCTGGTTTATACGTAGACACGTTTCATGGGAGCAGACTAACGATATGAATTTCGTAACTTATTAATGAATTTATATATCAAACAAAATTATAACTTTTATTAGGCGTAAGAGCCACAAATATAGCTGCTTAATATATATAATAATATTCATATTCTTGCTAGCTGGTTAGACCTTAAAATGTCAACGCGGTAAATGAAATATTGCCAACATAACTGTAACAGGAAAATTGCTATCCCGATATTAACCCGTCGGAAAATAACACTGTCGAAAAACCCCCAGATATAAAGTTATGTAATTTGATATAAATAGATTTTATTTCTACGGCTTTATGGTATTTTTTTACACGGTGGATTTTCCCGGATAGAGGTAGTCATATAAACAACATAACAATGGTAACATTTTGTCGACTGTATTTTAAGAATTGATTTATAATTCTAGTAGGTATCTAAAATTAGTGATGATATATGGGTGAGTAAAACATTCGAGATGAATTTTGTGAAAAGAATAGAAAATTAAATAGAAAGCATCGTTAATCACAATCACACAGCAATGAAATAAAACCACACACAGCAGAGACGATGAATAATAAGAGGACAAAAGTTAGATGTTTATGTGTAAAAGTAAAATTGAAGCGATGTCGGGAAATCCTAGTGTTAGGATGTATCTAAGAGAAATGTGATTTATTTATTGTATCCGCAAATGAAAAGGCGGAAAATGTACGAAGATAAATTTTTAAATAATGTTTAAATTAATATTAAGTTATAAATGGGCGGATAGTGGAAATTACGTGGTTAATAAAACATTTTTTTTTGTTTTATAAGAATATACCCACAGATCTACCAATATCGAAAAAAAATCGTACATTACTTGTTGCATATTTGCTAAAAATGTATTTTAAAGACTATTCTGCCAACTATACAAACCAAAATGGAATAAAGTAATATGCCTTCATACACAAAAGTGCGAGTAAACGAGTGAGTAATCTTATATAATTGGATTAAGCGTGTGATTTGAGTTTTTTTAAATACACGGTTAGTTAACACGATGCATTTGTTCTTTTTTTAGTGCATATCGATTAAATGTTGTTTCAATTTTACAACACGTATTGCATTGACATGATTACAAATTTTACGCGTGCGAATTCATTACAAAGCAATCCAAATAACGTGTAAAATTATTTAATATTTGGTGAAATTTACGTGATAAATATTTAATTTTAATGAATCGTGCAGCGAAATTAAGCCAGTTACATTTATACTGTAAGTTACGAATATTTGTGAATAGTTGGTTGAAAAATATATTTAAAAAATAAAACTATTGATGTCATCTAAAAAAGGTTTGAGTAGCTGTGTATATATTGTATTTCGTATTTCAAGTGCAATTATAAGAATATGTAAAATGCCATATCAGATTAATGAGTGATAAATATTAGGTATTTTTTACTGAGAACGTGAAACATACAAAATTAGATCCAAAAAATACTACAAAATTTTAAGCAGATTAGTAGACAACGTCTAAATGTTCTAAAACTCATTATTCCACCTAATGTGAAGGAAGACTAAGGTACAGCCATCGATGCATCGCACAAAGCAGGACGGGTCAGCCGACGGCTTCCGTCGTTCACTACGCGATTAAGGGTTGTTTTGCTGGTTAGAAACATCGGCACAGCGCACACGTTCTTCACTGACCGCGGTGGAATGTCGTCGCATCGCAAACGCCCCCAGGCCGTGGAAGGCGCTGCTCAGCTTGCGACCGGCGGACTCTGCCGGGGCGGTGATCGTGAATGTCGGGATATGAACCATCGGCGCCGCGGATTGGGAACCGGACGGGCTACCTCCGCCTATGTTGTCCAAGAGGTGCAGATGCAAGAACGAAGCTCCTCTCCGACGGGCGGCTGCCAGACGGCTCGTGTCCGACGACGCGCAAATGCTATTGCTCTTGTTTCTTTTGGGACTGGACTCTCTCGAGCTGTCGGCATTATCATCAGCGAATGACGGTGAAAGAAACGAGATGTTTTCCACTGCGTCATGGCTCGCTCTGCGGCGCTGGCCCGTGAAAGGCGGAGGGGCAGAATATATATTTTTCGAAAGTTTTCCTGGCTCGATGGGAGAAAATGTGGACAGCGGAATGTCATCTGGACCGTAGATGGACACCGCGCTTCCGCACATAGATCCTCTAGGAGTCGCTTCCTCAGGTAGTATGGAAAGTCGGCGCGCTTCCCTATCATCGCCCGCGATGGTCTCTTGAGGTGTTTCTGCGAAAACATCTTCCTCTTTTGCACTTGCGGACACATTCGCGCTGGCTGACTCCGCGTCCCACGCGTCGATCGGAGGCCGGGCGACATTTTTCGGTGCATGTAGACTGGCGATGAGCGAACGCACGTGAGCATATTTATTTTCTTTATTACCTGACATCGGGTCCATGCGGGATCATCCCTCTGCGCTCTGACACGATAGCACCTTGCACATAATTAAAAAGCTTTAAAACAACTTACAACACACAATAAACGTCGACGACACAATTAATCGAGTATTAAAAAAAAAAACAATCGTCCAATAAACGATCACCGTACACACTAATTTATAACATATTTGGACTGCTAAATTGTTATCTAATGTAGAATTATCATGTTAGAGAAACTATTTGACGGTTAAAGGTCCGCGAGTCGTAAATTTTACCTTAATTTCACAGTAATTCACGATTATTCAACAACGCTGACTTAATACTCCATTTCGGCGCGAGCAGAGAGTTAGATAAACACCGAAATTTAATCACAATAAAAACCATTTACGCGACGCTGCAGCGGTAATCTATTAAGCTAGATTCTAAATTTTCGAGAGACAACACTGACGATGTGAAAAATCGTGCCGTCGTCTCGGCGGGAGAGCGCGTCTGCCGCACCACAGTCTCGCGAATGTCGAAACACCTACGGCATGCTTTTCTTAGCCCAATATGAATGATTTTCATTTTACGCGGGATCGTTGTCGTACGTCAGGGGGACATCGCCGATCCCAGCGCCAAGAAAAAAAGCAATAATAATAATCACAAAGAACCGGTCGACAGAGAATTACGCGTTGCAGAATGACCGCATCCGTGGAAATTGAATCGAATCAAATCGACGCGTCGGTCTCCTCGTCCCGCACCGCACTAATTGCGGCGGCACAGCGTCCGATCAGCTGACTCATTAAATCACTTTTCAGTTCGGGCAGAAGTTTAATTTGAGAAGTCGGCCGTAAACAAGACGACGAGAACTTCAGGGTTAAGTGGCGCACACCGTCCGAAGCGGAGCGCTTTCCCAAAAAATAAACCAAGGTAATTATAATTTAAACGTTTCTTTTTTGTAAATGGTAATAATACAGTAATTAGTGCATTATACAGAACCTGGCCAGCATGAAAATTACTAAAACATTAAACAAATGGGACAAACTCAGGCCCGTATGAGATTTGACAGAATTAAAAATCTGGACATTTCAAACACAGTGGGTAATTTTTTAGAAAAAAAATAATGAAATTATAATAATTAACTGTGGTATCTTAACTATTTAGCACGTTGAATGCCAATTAGAATACTTATTATGATTAAGAGCCGAGTAACTTAATGATTTTAATAATAAAAGATTGGGACGATAGTAAATATGAAAGCATAACGCAGGGTAGAGAAATTTAAATGTATCAATAAACATGTCAAAAAAATGCGGTTGTCATTTCTGTGCGACTTTGGCAAACGTGTTGTCAGCATAGGAAGAGTAAATAAAATGTCATTAAATCGTATAAAATATGTTACAACATAATATTTTTCATTTAGTATTGAATTTACTATTGTAATATTAAACGCTTTATATATATATTAAGAATAATCAAGGAAGTACGTACCATTATTATATGTTTTACAATACTAATGTGATAAGGCATTTTAGACGGAATGATGTCTCTAGTTCAACGCAAATCAATAACTAAAGTAATACGCGAAGGTTTAACATATATATATGGCTACATCAAATGACATCATTAAGATATACTACGCAATGGTAATTATTCAAGTTGATTATTTTTTGTCGCCATTTTGAATTTTTTCCAATGGAAATTCCACTGAATAAAAATATATTACGTACTTTAAAATAATTTGCACCACGGAGTTGAACGTTTTTTATTGTGAAATGCATCTGAATTCCACAATTACATAAATTACAAGTAAATCGACAGTAGCGCTATGACGCACGTGCACTGTTATAAAAGTCATACTATAATACATATTTTTCAAATACATTTTTTTTATTTAGAACTCTTTTGAAACAACTTCCAGGTGGAAGGTGTTTAAATTCAAAGTTTAATAAACTGTATTAAATCAGAATTTAACATAGTACATGAAACATATTTTCTGATTTTTATATGGTATTTCGATTGGAATATAGTTGTCAATACTATAATAATTATCAAAGTTTAAAGCTAACGTATTGTTGTGATAATAAAATAAGTATATCAATTTTCAATTCAGTGATATTAATATAATAGATTTGCTTGAGAGTTTATTTTAGATATAAATCAAAATATTACCAGAGAGTAACTTGTCCGACTTAGTAATGATATTCGTTTTGAAACAGTTCCCACAGATACCTCACCAGACAACATGACTAAGATGAAAAATCGATATTTTTCCACGAAAACGTAATTAAAAATGTATGCGCTAATGATGAAATGATGATTCGATGTCACAAAAATATTGTTCACCGCTCGAATGACGTTATGAAACTGCAGTAACGAAATTTTCTTTGAAGCGTTGGCTTAAAACTAGGAAAGAGATGTACAATGATAAACAAACATCGAAGTGCATGACCCAGGCGAGGAAGACGCCGACAGTTAAGTGGGAAATTAAGTTATTTGTCAATAGAATACAATTCATTTTAACCGGTGCGTAAATAAGACAAGATGAATGACCTTTGTGGTTATTGTTGTTTGTTTGATAGTCTAATGTTAAATGAAATTCGCGCGTGTGAAGTTAGTTATATATCATTTATTTTCAAACCATAAACAACAGTTTTCATTGCTATCGCTGCAAAAGACAACTGTAGAATAATTGAAAGTATAATAAATAATTTTAT
>JAGVSQ010003260.1:0-10510 GCA_022683975.1 Rhyacophila evoluta | reverse complement strand
TAACTTTCAAGCTTACAACACAATTTTAAAACTTAAAATAACAACATAAAAGATGTGTTATTAAGAAAAATCCAATAAGTAAATTATTATATGTCGACATTAGTAAGAGAATCTTTAGTTTTAGCCGTGATGTATAAATGGGACAGGTGAATCTTGACAGTATATTTATCAATGCCAGTTGCTCTCTTGGTTATATAATACACTTAATGCATATAATAATGTATAATGTTGCTGGGGATCGCTCAGCGATTCACAACCACGCGTTAATTCACGCACCAAGAAGATTTTTTTCGTACAATATAAAAATTATGCATTCTTTGAATTACTTTAACAAATAAATTATTCATGTGTCAATTTAAAATAGGACAGAAAGAAGTGTAAAGAAACAAATGTATTCACATTAGGAAATATTATATAATAAGTGTTGCTGGTATAAAAAATCTTCAAGAAACTTTATACGTTAATAATAAAAATTTAATATGATAGTAAAAATAAAATACACTATAAATCTATTAAATATTTCTTTTAATAACAAAAATATTATGCGAGTTTTAAGTTCTGATAAACAAATATCTTGTACAAGTTGTAAGTTGTATTTGTATATTGTAGTGCGTGGGTTATCTGATTTTTTTTTCGATTACATGGAATTCCATCAATTGATAGGGTATTATAAATATAAGGTGATGGATTTTGGCATGAATGATTTGTAGATATGTGTAAAAATTCTGGGGAAGGACTGCATAAAGACATGGTTAAATTTAAATGTGTAAGATGTATTTCGAGAATATTTAAAACTATACGGAGAAAATTGAAGAAACGGTGGAAAGATCAATATTTATAATCGAAAGTATATGGCTTATCAACGTTAGAGGTTCTGTGGAAATATGTAGATTCAAGCTATTATATTAAAGGTAAATGTTGACCGTATATCAACACAATGACCCCCGTATAAAGTCAAGTGACGATCCCCTGTTTGCATTTTTATTATCGAAATTATAACAGGCGAGAGTGCGGAAACTATTCATATAGAAAAAATACACCTATAAAATCTATCAAACATGATATGAAGCACACTATATTTATTCATAATAACAATATTATGAGAATTATACAGTTGAAATATTTTCAACATTTCTAAAGGTCATGAAAAGGTTTATAAATACAAATGCATATTAAAACGTACCCTTTCTAATGATATTAGCGAAAAAATATGGATACAGACTGTTTGGTGGTTGTGCGTTGATAGGGAAACTGCGGAGAAGCAGTATTTATTTTTAAAACGATAAAATGCTTTATAATTTTAATCCTTTTTTATACCATTTTCGCTCCAGAGCAAAGGATCTACACAGTCTGAAGATATTCATTCCTAAAGTAGGGTATATAGATGTGAAGGCATGTTTTACACGATAATTGCTTGTCAGAAAACTGCTTAATCCAATAGGTATCTAGTCCTGCATTTTATTTATTTAAGCCGGAAGATGTGAGAATCGAACCCACATTCTCCGAATTGCGACGTGCACGCTATTTTTTTTATAGAAAAAAATAATGATACCAACTATATAAATCCGCACCATTTTAGCCGTGGAGATTGCAAGAATAATGCTTTTTTATCTAACGTATCCGCTCCGAAATCGGAACATATGGATCTATACGGTGTGAAAATGTCCACTCCAGAAATGGACCATATTTGCACTTTAAGCCATCATCGAAGCCGCAATGTCCGTTCTTTCAATAAATCCGAAGCACAAACGATAACCTCTCGGCTGCGAGGAATACTGAATGGCTTTTATTGTTTCCAGATCCAAAATATACCCTTTTCTATGCTAATTGGATGATACCTTGATTGATTATCTATTGTATATAAACTAGCAATTCGAGGCTGCTTATCACAATAAATAAACTATTATCGTAAATAAACAAAGGATATATGGACCCAGAATACGTGATCCCGTTTACAAATTGGCCTCATCAAAACAAATAAATGATATACAAAGAAAGTCACATCATTAAAATTTTACAGAAAGAGCTTAGAGTCGGTCACTTTCACACGTTTTCGTCGTTGATCTATCAGCCGTTCTACGTGCATTTTCGTGCCAATGATACGAGATTGCAAAAACTAAAACTATACAGGTTTTCCTCTATCCTCCTATAACTTACGATATAGATACGCTCCAGCACCACGGTCGTAAGTCGATATTCATACAAAATATATACATATATATATCTAACCGTCGCCTTACGATACACAAAACTATGTACACTTCCTTTTCCTCCCACCGCCCGCCACGTATCTATACCCGTTATGTGGGCGAATATAATGGCGTAACAAACGTGAGGCGCTCTTCAAGGTGTCAGAAGTGTCCCAGCTTTCCAAGACATTGGTTGGCGTGCACTAGAGTGTGCGTGGTTCCTATTTTTTTTTAAGACCAAGCTGACAAAGCTTGGAGGAAAAACTACCGTGGGAAGAACTGGGAAATCCAATGGTCTGGAGTAAATTTGGTTATCTCCATGTATAGGTATGGGATAATAATGCTGAACGTTGCCCACTGACAAGAGATTTTCGAATATGTACAAGCCCGTATCTCTGGAACCATATACCCGCGGCACAACTAGCAATACTTATGAATATTGCATCATATGTAAATATGTACGAATAAGTATTTATTTTTGGTAATGTATTCTCATCAAAATACACGATACACAGTTGATGAAAATAATAAAATGAAAAGTAAATATGAAAAGAGAACAAATTAACATGAAAAACGTACAGGATTTAATACAAATAGACAAATAATTTTTATATGTCTATTCTATTAAAAGTAGAATATGACATATATTTTTTTCTCTAATCTATGGGATTCTGTACAGGTATTTTGGAGATGTTGCCGGGCTCTTTTTTGTTTGATAGGCGCAGAATCTCCGAGTCTTGATGCTCATACATTGGAAAATTTATGCCTGAATCTTTGAAAATAAAAATGTTTTTGCTGCGCCTAAAATACTTACGTATTGTATTTTTTTTAAAAATATATTGAGGCGAGATATATAAAATATGAACTCTATGTGAAGTATATTTACAGAGATAATCTCACAATGAAACGGAATATCAACTCAGTTTACACCATAGGAAAGGAAAAGTTGAAAATATCTAGTACATCCAGACGTTCATAAAAAGTGGTTGAAGGTTAGGTTAGGTTCAATAAAACAATTAAAAAAAAAAATTCTCGATTTTTTCGAAAATATGCGAGGACTACATGTACTTCACAAAGTGACTGAAACCAACAAATCGAGTTACGTGTTCCTGCAATACTGACGTCGATATACAATATAATATGACAATACTTGTACATTTAAATTATAATGCTCATATAAAAAGTAGACGAGGTGCGAAAATGTTCTAATATGGCCAGTTCATGATATCTTATCTATAAGTTTCATTAACACTAGTTATCTACATGTAGTATTTACATTTCAGATTGCACGTTTATTTTTCGACGAGATTCGTCTCTCAAAAGTGCATAGAGCTATAAAATACCAGCGATTAGTATTCGGGTTAAAATATTATGGAAAACTTCTGTATAGTTACATCGATTACATCGCACATACGGTATGTGGCATTGAAGTCTTGGAACTAGCACAAAAAACTGCAATACTCTCAGAAAGATAAAACCATACCGGTCGATATGATGATATCACGAGCTTCTGTTCGTATTCTTTACGTTACAATCTTTCATTTTTGATAATACCATACGATGAATTATATATGGCGATGTTAAACAGCTGACAAATCGATATTTCACGTGGATGGTATAAAATCATTAAGTATGCATGTTCACAAAGTTCAATGTGACCGAATACGTCAAAGTGACTGATATTTTTCTGCTGTAAATGAAAAATAAAATACGACATTGACCTGGAAATAACGAGGGGGAAGTTTCTTTTGGATCGATTACATGCGACCATAGATTTGGATATTAATATCGTTGTTAAAGACGGGACTGAAGTAAATAAAAGTGACTTTTTAAAACACATCATTAAGTTGCCCGCAAATCAGAATTTAGCGAAAATTTTGTAAAAACTTCATGCCTCTTGATATTTAATATAAATACTAGACAGATCTATCAATAATATTTCGAAGACATTACAATTATATCATACATTTGAATGGTAGCAAAAAATACGTAAACATTACGAAAAAAAAGTTTACTTCAGCATTGAAAAAAATCCTTATGCTCTTTCTATAATTATTATTATTTGTAAAGAAACGAAAGATTGTTTATATTTCTGTTCACAAAAACATAAATTAGTTCCATGGGTTCAAATTTATTCTCAAGTGTTCCTTTGATTCCGAAATGGGAGCGGCCACATGTCGTACTGTTATACATATTCTTACCAATTCGGAATAACTTTTCAGTTTATTTTATTCGTTGCATGGAAAAAGAAGAGTATTGCTTACAAATCGGGATATCTAATTTGATTGGTTCCATGGTATTAATTGAATTGATAGCAGTGAAATATTTTAGTGTTTAAAACGTATGTACATAATAAATTAACTCACTAATGAAAGGGTTATACATCAAAACCTTGAAAATCAATTTACCATCGATAAATCGACAGATGGCTGTTTTGTTAAATATTTATACCGGTAATATGCATTGAGCACAAAATAGTACAACAGATTTTAATAAAAGCTATTTCACTTTATACATTATACAAATATTGATTTTATTAAGTTGTTTTATACCACATACATTTCGTACAGATTTTTTCATGCCAGTTAAATGGTATGATAATTTACATAATAGGTATATTTAATTTGTACGTGGATGATAATACAACACGTTTGTCGAGTATATTGTTCTTGAATGTGCAAATAAACGCATTGTCTCGAATGGGTCTAATGGTGAACGAGTTGAATTGACGATATATTACATTTGGTATGTTTGAAAAAACTAACAATGATAGCATTACTAATATTTAATTTTAAATTTGCTATACATTCTACAGACAATAGGTAACTATGGAGATTGACTTAATGGTAGTCGGCTTGATAAAATAATAAATATAATAATATAAAAAATGTTTATACATTTTAACACCCTAATATGGTAGCTATTGACAAGCGAGAGTATTTTAATACGGAACAGAAAATAGAATAGAAAATAGTTTTTCTACTTATTTTTGTTAATTTGAATATGATTTGAAATCAACTTAGTATCATTTTCTGCGACAAATACACACTGTAATAAAACATTCTTGAGCGATATAAATCACTATGTTACACTGATTATCTTTCCGATTACATTTTAGTAACTATTAATATTATACTAGACAGTATTGCAAGACAGCTATAAATTCGACATAAGGTTAAAATTGTCCTCGAGATTTTGGCTGGCATTAAAAACTAAAATTATAACATCTGTGGGATGGCAATGAACATGATATAATTTAAGCATATTGTGCTAATTGTGCTATAATGTATTACAATACTTCCAGGCCGTATGCAAAGTGATTATAAACAAACGGGCTCACTGTTTGATGGCTACATCATAATATATAAAATAATAATAAATAAAGAAAAAATATTTTCACTGTTTTTACCCTAAGGGTGATATGGCAAAGTTAAATTAAAATTAATAATAACGTTTTTATTGAAAAGCAATTATTAAACGTTACGTAACACAATTATTCATTACTTAAATTCAGTTATCTATAAAGATTATCGAACAAATCATAGTTACTTCTTTCATAAAAAGACATTCTATTGCGAATTAAATAGACGAAACGCGAGAATTGAATTTAAATAGATGGCCCGTAACGATTTCATATTTAGGTATGTTTATTTGTAATACCAAGATATTATTTATTATTCGGACTATAAGTTAATATAAAATTAAACGTGTAGTAATAATACGGATTGATTCATTTGTTATAGAGACACAGATTAAAATTATAATTTATCATTTGAAAGGAATGTGTATTTACTGGTCACTAATAACAAATTAAAAATGTTATAAAGTTGCCATTAATATGATTACAATAAGGCGTACCTGACTTTGAAAACTTCTAGAAAAGGACGAGTGCTTGAACATTTTTGATGCCGCATGAAAAGAAATTTCGTCTGGAAAGTATATGACATCACCCAGAGACAGCACTCGAGGAAGTTACATTCCCGCAGGACAGCTAGACGGAGACTAAAGCCACCTTGCACCACTTTTTAATCTGAAGCAAACACTTCAGTTTGTAGAGTGGTAAAAAAACAACAGTTTGTTCGCAACAACGTACGCGTGTATGCAATATCCAAGCGATGTGATATTACGATATTGACTGAAGAAATTCAATATTGCTCTTAGATAGGGAACTCACTATTCGAGAATTATAATCACAGTGATAGCACGCGATAAATCCAAATAAGTGTCAATTTTTTTTTCACTCACGTGTTTGGAATGCAGCGGGTTGCAGTAGCACACCGAAGTTGACAAAAAGTGAATCCCCCGGAATCTGTAATATACATACTGTCATACATTGATGACTAACAAAATAAACAAAGCAGAATGATAGCAAATCGATAATAATTTGACACGGCATGAATTTTGCACGTCTTAATGTCGACTGTCATAATTTCAGCACCGTCAGCACGGCCATCGTGATGTTTTTCTTTAATATCTCAAATCGATTGTTATCAATTGAAATTTTCATGTACGGTTACGTTAATTTACACCATTTATTCAAAATATCGACGTGGTCCGGAATAGTTTAGATAACAAAAGTAAAATATTTTTGAGATATTTTGTTTACAATACAGATCTGTACATAAATAAATACATTACATCGTCCAATAATGGTAAATTATACAAAATTTTCTGTTTCGATCGTATTTAAATAAAACTAAGTAAGTAACTCGTAAATATCGTCGCCAATATTGCAGGAACATGTATCTCACTTTTTTAGTTTAAGTCACTTTGTAAAGTATTGTTTTGTTTTTTGCAATCTCTTGTATTATTAGTTAATTTTTTCGTTAACACATGTTATAGAACACGTTAAAACTTATTGTTAATGCCAAAATATGCCAATAATACAAAAGAATATAAATATAATAATACTCTACTTTACAAAGTGACTTAAGCCAAGAAATTAATATGACGTGTTCCTGCAATATTGGCGACGATATAGAACCATCAAATAAATGCATGTATGTAAGATATATGTTTGTTTTTGAAAGATTCAATGCAATTTTGAGGTCTATGAGAAAATCGTGAGAATATTATCGGCTGAAATAAACTTGCAACTGTTATAATATGGACGTTTTGAGACATTCTAACTTATGAAGCAAAGAATATTTTGAATTCTTATGCAGTTCTTCATGAGAAAGTTGGCCCTTAATGATACTAATAACTTTTTTGCTGTAGGAAGTTTCGTAACAATTTATGTGAAGACGAATATTTTTAATATTTTATATTTGAAAAAAGTACATATTTTAGCAAAGTATACGTAAAGGTACGTTTTCAATCAGAATGACACAATATTTCATTTATTTTTCGATTATTAAAATTTATTTAATTAAATCAATGTATCGATATAATACATAGTTGTGAAAGAATATAGTGATGACATTGTGTGTAACAGGTTTACGGTGCTGCACTTTTAAGATTATACTCTACGTAATGAGTATTATATTCTGCGTCATATCTAATATAAAAACGGTAATATATGTAGGAATCGTCAGATCACTGCGCATTCGATTAACGCGAAACTCGATTCAGCGCGATTATTACCAACGGGTTTCAAAATTTATTATTTATGCTAGCAGCTAACGATTGGTCTCCTGTAAAAATCGCAATAAAGCGGGACCAGTAATCAACCAACAACGCAAATTTCCGCGTTAGAGCGGGGACATGATTTCTAAGTGTTCGATTAGCACGGCATTGTTTGGTCACCCATTAATAACGCTAAACGGATGATTCCTAAGCATAATTCAATTAATATGACGAATTTTGTCTGGCGCTATTTATTTAATATATGGTAACATTTTGATTTTTAATGGGTTAATTTGATAATTTGGATTCAGAAGCAGGAAGAGTAGTAAGATAACTCAAATATAGCCATTGAAATTTATTCTAGTAGTATTCGTTCTCGTACAGCACTGTAGGTTGTTCCGAGACTGTTGGGTTTCGTGATTTGTCACTATAAAGCAGTACTACAAGAATAAACAAGTCAAATATACGACATTTGGTTTTGTCTTAACTTTAAATAATTAGATAAGAATATTATATCTAATGAACAAAAGTCACATGAAGTCTGTTTAATTTTGTTGCAACTCACAATAAGAAGTTTGCCAATTTATTTATGGATTTAAAATGGCATGCAATTCGAGTAAATATTATAATAAATTAAGTCGATTAAAGGCACGAAAGCTAAATATTAATTCATAAACAACTACTATTTATGACCGCTGTCACAGAAGTTTAGACAGTAACTGTTGGCAAGAAGTCTTAGTATTTTTAAATTACCTGTTCTGGCAGATACAAATTTTAAACCTAGAAGCGGTATTGCCACTGACATTAAATAAACATTTAAGTATTGGATTATTAAATTAGTTTAAAAATAGATCCTTCACCATAGATTCACGAGCTATCCCTGATAATATGAAAACAAACCAATTATCTAACAAAGTGATTCTTGAAAGCGATTGCGGGATTAAAGATTAGAGCAAGGTATTTGCTATTTGATCAGAAGTGTACATATTGGATGCGAAAACCACAGCTGTTTGCCGTTTTATTCAAATAAACTAAGCTGATCGCATCCTTTCACTATTGTTTCTCACCGGTTGGTCAAATAATTTTGTTCAAACTCAAACAAGGTCGTAAATTAATTACGGTGAATAACATTAAATATTGTTATAAATGACGCACTGCTGAATTCGTAAAACTTTCCGAGTAAAAAGATATTTTGGATCTTAACAAATATTACTCTTATAACGATAATAATTTAGAAAAATAATTACATATTTGAGTTTAATAAGCCACTCGCTATTCGTAGAATTAGTCACAATACCCCTTGAGTAATAATATTTATTTACTATGATTTAGGAGTAGGCAAATGAAGTGTGAAAGAAAATAAAACCATTTTTTTAAATTAAACATATATTCCCGTACTGCTCTACGTCGCTGATCTTTAAATACCACGATGATTTGATAATCAATATAATAAATCCATTTCTGGATGAAAGTCTCTCCCAGTAGGTTCTACGCCTGCATTATGCCGTCAAATACACTCGCAGAACTTAACTATACTCGTCCAACAACATGGATGAAATATATGTATAATTAAACAATAAAAAAAAAACGATTTTATTTATACTGGAAGTTATATCGTATCAAAAATCACAAAATAAATTTGATGTTATATACACGGAAATCTAATACTGTTTTTGAATCTTACTTGTGGTTCAATTATTGTAAAGAGTCAAATACATCAAGTATCCATCTTTCCACAAGAAATACAACTAATTTTATATGAAAGGATTAATTATTTTAGAAGGTAAAACCAATAAGACCCATCTTATAACTGAGCACCCATAGTATTGTTAGGTCTACGCGACGTAGCAGGTCTACGAAGCAAGATAATTTTTCAAACTACTAATGATCGTACTCCTAAAAGATTCGAACAAATGTTTTTATTCATAGTATTTCAATTATAATCTATTAAGGAGATAGCAAATATAATATAATAGTATATACATGTTAAAGTTTTTCTAAATTCATATTATTCACTATTTTTTCCTGCAATCAACAACATACTAGTCTTCCAACATAAAACATTTGCGGGTAATATGAATTAAAGATTTCTAATAGGAAAATAAATAAAATATTTTTTTTCTTTTAATAATTGTATTATTAATTTGTATATTTTTCTTATGTTGAATAAATGTTATTATAGCACGTCTTGAATATCATAAATTTTGTTTAAAGTAAGTTAATATAATTTTACGCCCTCTATAATCTATTTATAGATACCGGCACGGTGAAAATGCTCCATTATGTTGTTAACTTATTTAGACGCATTGATCAAACTACATTCGTAAATTTGCGATTTATAATACTTTATGAGATGTATTTGAAAACAGAGGTTAAAAATCGTTATAATAAAAGAGTATTCTACAAATTAACTCTTATGCTGTAATATGATATTGTTGAAACGAATATTTTTGATTGTTTCGGTGTTGTGTATTTAAAAAAAAAGCTGGCCAATGAAGTGAAGATAAAGCATTATTTCCACTCTACAGCGGGTTTTATGATCCGCAGTATGAATATATCTGAAGTACTATTTTACGAGAATTGTCACGTGTATTACCCATTTGCTGAATTCATTGAACTGGATCCAGATAAAAATAAAATACGCATTTTAATACAGAAAGACGCAAGTTGTAAATGAGACGCGTGGGTGACAACAACTGATAAGTTTTTTTTTTTTTATACCATGTTCGCTCCCAACGTGGAGCATATGGATCTAC
>JAGVSQ010003259.1:0-19144 GCA_022683975.1 Rhyacophila evoluta | reverse complement strand
AAAATGATTTTTATTGACACGTGTCTATAAAAGGTCATTTAATTTATACACCTTGTTTATAAGCTGAGATATGTCTTTCGTAAATTTCAGAAAGAAAATCTATTAAATACTGATATTCGTGTTTAATGTGAGTAATGGAATTTGAGTTCTATTATAATATATAATGAATCAGACTAAAAGTAATTTGACATTATTCGCCATTATGCGAACACAATACGTAACGATTTCTGAAATAGGAGAATAATACAAAAATGTCACTTTTGTATTGGAACACGTAAATCATATAATCAAAATATAATGCTGTGTTATGGACATCCAATTTCATAAGATCACAAGTAATAGCAATAAACGCGATCGTTCCGAGAAATGGAAAAGTGTCAACAAATATCGATAAACAAATAAAAGAGAACATTGTGATTCAAAATCATAAAATTCATATTCTTAACATAAAAATACGATGATAATAACAATCAAAGATCTTGAAAAAAACCGGTGGCGTATTCAAACGTGTTTCTGGTAACTGATGCAATAAAGCTACTGATTTAAAACTACGCCGCAGGGAGTACTCAATATGAATTTTTAAATGTCGTTGTTCAATCGCTTACAATATTGCACCTAATTATACTTTTAAAGAAAATCTTAATTTGCTTATAACTTTTTCTTTCAATATATTAACATTGACACAATTAGTAAATCATATTTTTTTTGTAGTTTTGCTGAAATTTTATGAAATGTATCAACGGAAAGCAGTGCAATATACTATATCCTTTCTTTTACTGTTGTTATATTATTAGTTATATATTATAATAATTTCAATGATATTTCACGCTATATTTAATTATTCAATTAAGTGGTCTGTCAAGACGAATGATGATTCACGCTGTGATGTTCCATATACTACTTTTACAGAATATATATTTTCACACTCAAGACTCCATACTATGCTCCACTTTTGAGAGGCATGACTTCTAAATCTAATAAGTTTTCCAAAAAAAAAAATGTATAATTTACGCTGAAAAGGAAACCAATCACGATAAAGTAATGGTTATATTAAATATCGATTAATATGTTTATGAAGTGGAAGCGCGTATTGAATAGTATGTTAAAACTGTAAATTTTAACACAGACATGCGTTATCAGATATTTTTATGTTTCCTAGTAAAAATACTTAATGTCTACAATTTTTAAAAGCGACTGATAAATTTTAGTTCGTACGGTTAGTAGGTATTATTATGATGGCAATGCTATGATGCAGATTTTTTTTTTTTAAACTAGCAATTATTTGGGTATTTTTAAGTCGATATTAAAATTTATAAAGTATGCATTTTCGTCTTGGAAATATATATACATGTAATTTTGTATTTCATAAAAAAAATGATATAATCATTAAAAAAGATAGATGAACGGCTTCAAGACGTCACGTGCAAGTTATTTTGCTTATGATGATGACGACTTTAAACAACATAATGTTCATGTGAACTCAGGTTTAAAAAGAGCATTACAACCCGCACCTGTGTAGGGGTTGAAATGGCAAACGCCTGCCTCTTGTCCCGCTACAAAGTGGAATAGATCGATGGGATGTGACTTTTGGCTTAATGTGACATTTTGTACGAGCGTCGCGCACCAAATGTCTTTTTTTCATACACACGTAAGCGGGGAGGACGCCTCTGATCGAATAGGCCAAGGTAGATATTCTTAAACGGATTTATGTAATAGCAAAGGTTTATTCGAGTATTTTGAGTTTCCACTTAACATTTTATCAAGATAAGCAATTTAAAATATATCAAGAATCTGATCTTTTCAAAGCATGAAATTATATGGTGCATATTTGCAAATAATATTGAATCGATTTATAAGAAAATTAAAAACGTAATGTATAAAAAGTGGCAAAATGATTCAGGTTGGTTTATTCTTTTATAATATTATTCTTTTAAAATTATCCAATATAAAAGTGAAGCAACTGAATCACTTGGTATTTATTATATTATATCTTTTTGTACAATTTTTAGATAATTGAATACAATTCAAACGACGCGTGATATTAAAAATATATGTAGCTTACTTCTATATAATAAAAATCTTAAGTAACTTTGGTTCACACCATTGGTACTGCGAGTCATCGATAAATTTTCAACTTCTTAGAAAGAAATCGTCTTCCTTCTGCATCGAGCGAAAAGGTTCACGGGCGTCTATATCCGGTGAAAAAGGAAGTTGCGTAGAAAAAACTTCTTTCATTGTATAAACTGTTTCATTTGAGAATTCCAGCCGCTAATACATTACGTTGACATATGACTTCTTATTATATGTAAAACTGCTTAAGATTTTTATAAACGTATTCAAGTAATATCACAAGTACTTCTATGTAACGTTATACATCATATTTTTCAAAAAAATGATCCATAAAAGTATATGAAGGGCTATGGTAATCACTCAATAAAATGGAGTGTACAGGCTAGTCACGATCTAGGCAGAGGCAGCACCATCTGTCAGGGCCGTTGTCAAATAATTTCCTGTCACGTACGTAGATATTCATAGTCAGCTTTCCACGTGGTGCGTCGTCATATGAAACCGAGGGCTGTGTGAAGAATTTTTCTTACAAACGATGGAATAATAGAACTATCCATATATGAATTTTTTGAAAAAAAGTCCAATATCCTTCTAGAATACTAACTTATATCCAATATTTGAGCACATAAAGAATATCACTTTGATATTTATCTAGTGTTACCCTGAACATTTTCAAAAGATGTAGCACGTGGCTATTACGAAACTAGGTAGGAAAATTTATTTCAAAGACGACAAAAACCCTTGAATATCTAACATTATGTCAATGTTTTCCCCCAATTCTGAAATTCTTTATTCCGGTTGACAATTAATAAAATATTAAAAAATAGAAGACGAAATTTCGTTAACAAAATATAAATATCAATTTAAAAAAAAATTCTACAACAGTTTACAGAAATATTTTCTCTTTACTATGTAAGTAAAGAGAAAATATTTCGTTCTAGTAGTCTTAAGGAAAATACTTAAATGCAGAAAAAATATGTAAAGAAATACAATATTTATCTCTATAAATATCTCTCATATATAGTTTATTTTTATTAATAAGAAAAACAATATACAGCATTGAACGATATTATTATATTTATTAAATATCAATTAGTCACTTTCAATGCGGCATATGTGTATGAATACGTGTTGTATTATATTTCAAGGAATACAAAGACAAATTTTCTTGTTTTCTTAATAACACTGTTACAAGTTGACCTCACGCGTCTTCAAACAATGTTTTGTTGAGTTTTTGCGGAAAAACAACATTTCACTGTAATTTCACCGAGACCTTTTTATAGCTGCTTTACCGGTGTAAGTAGGATGAAAATACCAGACAAAACAGATATTTCATGAAGATGTTTAGTATGTACAACTCTGGACCTTAATAAAAAATTTCAAATGATTATACGATATCATGTTTGCACTGAAGAAATAATGTAATATGTCGACAAAAGTAACCTAATTTTTACACAGTAACTCACTGAATTATTTCCCGCATGTCAAAATTTTCATAAAATATTATCCTAAATACACTTATAAAAATAAGTAATATTAATTAGTACCCATACAGCTATTATGAAACGAAACTTGAAAATATAATTTCACACATAAATAAACATTCGACGTTTTGTCTTATCATCCATAGTTTTTCAAATTTTTCTTCTAATGGTAACAATGCAGAAATAATAAATATGATACTACAGAAAAAATCTAAGTCGTTTTTATCAATAATTAGGATACATCAATGAAATGATGTCGTGGGTAGCTAGACTGACGATTTTATATTTTTTATAGAAAGACCTATAAGTGAAATGTATGATTAAGCATGGTTGAAAGTTAAAACAAAGAAAATTCTAGATTTAGATATTGATAAAAATAAGTTGATTATTATATAATATTAATCCACCGCATTTTCAGTTTCATAAAAATATACTTCCATTTTGATGTTGTTTTATTAGTGGTACGCAAGAGTTTACATATTTTTCAATTTTGGCAAATGGTGCATGGCTAACAAAACTTTAGTTCATGGGTTATTCTTGAGATTAATTGAAAAATTGACGCATTGATTATCATATTATAAAGAATTTTTTGATTAATGAGCCATGATTTTTTTATTTTTTGGTTTGGTATTATAAGTTGAATGTAAGTATTTCGATAATGTCATTTCTTATAATTTTATTATTGATATGAACTTTATTATGGTTTGACAGATTTGTATTGATTTATTCAATGAATATTAAAATTATTATATTGAATAGTAAAATACAAAAATATTTTAAGTTATCGTTTGTAGAAACATAATAGATAATTCATCTTGAAGAACATTGTTACATAAGCAAAAAAATGTAGCAGTTATTACTAAAATATACGTTTCTTTTAATAATATTATACGAGTGAGTAAAAGAAGATAATGAATCTGCTACATAGACAAAAAATCAATTATATGGGAAGTTTTATATCCGATTCACTACACCAGAGGTTACATAAAAACCTCCCTCGTAATAAAATCAAAGCAATCCAAAATGGCTATCGGCAGGAATGTCTGTCAGCGTAGCCAGATATCCGCTATAAATAACCAGAGGTAAAAAAAACGTTGGTGAAATGTCCTTAATCATTTGCAATAAGAAAAACCCTTGTATTTCTTTACGGTTTTAGGTATATTATTTAATAAAAATACCATTTATTACATTTGTATGTCAATCCATAGTAATAAATGGGTTTTTGTGCCTGTTTTTTTATAAATAAATTGCTATTTAAATCAAGTAAACTAAAAATAAACTATATCAGAATAAAAAAAGAATACATTTGATAAAACAATTGATAAGAAAATATATTTATCTCTATTAAATTATTTGTAATAACGTCAAAGTGAGAAAGTAATTTTGTGCTTTACTTTAACTATTTTATGTGCAAAATAATCATTTTTTAGACTTTTCTGTGAAGTTTTCAAAAATGGAGTTAGGGAATTTGTACTTTATACTATCGACATATACACTTGTATAAATAATATTTATCGCTGTTAAAATTATTGTATCCCTTACCATAAACTTGACACTCCTGCAATCAATGATTACAATCTCAACTTTATTCGTTCAGTTCGGAAAGGGTTCAATTAGTTCGAAACGTGACTTTCACTATATGTACCAAAGACTCAAGTCAATTAATGAAATATGGTTCCACTGTTTGATTTCAGTGGTGACTCTATAGGAGTAAAAATTAAGAAATCTTTGTATAAAGCATTTACAGATTTTGAATGACCTCTGACCAGTGAAATTAGTTATTAGTAATTAGTTATTTTAAAATTTGCACTCAAGATAGATTGACGAAATATGTATGGTGTTATTAAGCTCAGTTTTCACAAAACCACCATATTATGAGACTTGTATTAAAATTAAAAAAATATTGGTTTTTGTATTTATTATATTTTATTGATAAAAACATATAAATTATTGTCGAACTGTATTATTGATAATTTTTTTTATAATTAATAATAAAAAAATATTGTAATAATATTAATTTTATGAATTCTTAACTTATAACTTAAGAAAGCTTCCTATAAATATTTTATTAGTCTTAACTTCGAGAAAATGGTATTAAAATCTTCATCTTAATTAAGCCAACCTTAAATGGAAGTAGAAAATGAATTCACGATCACACGAAGTCGGAAAATCGAGTAAGGAAAAACTCACAATTCTATCTAACAATAAAATAGCAGAAAAAGTTCATTCTGAAATAAAGAAGATAAGAAAAGTAAAAGACTTTCCAATTATAATCAAAATAATTGAAATGAAACAGCAAAATTTAATTATTTGAAATACAAGAAAGTTTTTTTGTATTTTTTATCCGCCGAATTTTCTAAATTCATTAGATTTCGTTTTTATTCGTAATTCAAATGAAAATTCTTCTGTTTTTTTTTAACAAATTGTCGTTTAAATTCTTCATTAGTTGAATTAGTTCATGTGAAAGTTGAAATGAAAAGGAAGAAATTATCGCTTGTATATACGACTGTTATTACAATATATCACATAATACAATTTAACGCTACATTTTTTTCACCATACATACTTTACATAATAAATACTTGAGTTATGGTCACTATTCATTTATTATGTATACTAAAATGTATATTTAGATGATCTTAGATCGATAATAGAATTAATAAATAATTCGTCGAAAAGTACAGTGAAATGTATCGTTGTTTTGTTTAAAAATGAAAATGGTACCAATATAACATACTGCTAAATAATAATAAAAAAATATGTTTGAAAAAATATATGAATTAGTAGTATTGGGGAAAAGCAAACTTATAGCTGAATATTTTCATTTGAACAAGTATGATAATATGTGGAAGAAAGATCGGATGCCATTCGAAATTTGAATAATGTCAAACAATTTAATATGACAGTTTTATGAATTTAAATGAGTCGGGATGTGTGTAACTTGATGAATATAGTGCTTTCAGTATAAATCACCTTCTGAAATCTTGAGTGGATAAAAACTTAATGCAGTTTATCGTATGACGAAGCTCCACAAAGAAGTGCTGGAATTTATCATAAAACGCTGTTTCCTTTCAGAAATGGTCATTTTGATTCCACTTTACACTTTCAATATCCATAGCACACTCAATAGAAGCCATATAGAGGAGCTCAAAATCGCTTTAACCCGAAGGCGGGATCGTTCACACTGTACATTAACCTTAACTAAATGCTTTCAAATATTTTCATGATAGTTGTATTCAAACACGTTTTATTATTTATTTTTATTTTACATTTTGTTAATTATATTTCATATAACTCCATACAATGGATATAGTTGTGTATTATCTAGTATTTATTATTACAAATTCAACGTAACTGAAAAATATATCATAAATAAATATCATAAATCTCACCGACCTATCTACGTATCGCTATATATCATAAATAAACGAAAAGTCACAATATCAAAACTGTCTAAATCAGCATTCCTAAAATTGGCCATAGACCATACTTCTTGCTTAGATTTTCGTATCAAATTTATAACCATAACCATTTATAACCAAACATATAATAAAATTATAAGAAAAAGTTTTTAAAAATAACATTTTTGAACTGAAAGCATTTTTCAAAATATTTGATTACCTTAATACATTTGGTTTATTGTATGGTAGTTATTATAGAGCAATCGAATAAATTTCAATAAGTATTGTATTATTATTTCAATTGTTTCAATTATCTCATTTTAAATTTTGTATACAATGGTAGATTTTTTTATTTATTAAATGTACAACAAGGTACGTACTAGAGCATAATAATGTATGAAGTATTATTTATATACATTAAGATATATATATTTCTATATATATGGTATTTTGATTTATTACGTATAGTGGTTTGATGTATAGTATGCTTTAAAATCGTATACATAGATCATGTATTATTGGGGTAAAATGCACATATATAATAACCATTAAATTTATATTACGTATGCAATGTTTGCATTGGAAAAATTTATATTTGCCATCCTGTAGCGAAATGTTTTACTCATTTTATCTATGAAAATTAAAAACCCTATTAATGCAAGATGTATTTTTTAAAAATCATTTTATTATCACAGGGTTTTCATGTGTCACGATGCACACTTTGAAAAATTCTGAATTAACAGATAGCCACTACACTTGCTCTATGTAATGAACCATTAAACCCAGCGATAACGCACTCTTTTTGGCCTCTGGACCTTTATACACGATAAATAAAGCCGTAAAATTTATTTCAACGATCCGCTAAATACGACCTTAAACCTCCACGGTGATTCCTTTTGTATTGCTTTTCAATTGGTGGCTGCCCTCTTACCGTTTCACATATTATGAATTTACATCAAAGTCATAAAATGTGTTAAATATCACAAAGAAAACAAGTGGTATTTATATACACTGCACTAATGTAAACTTATTTTTTAGATTTTCTAAAAAACGTACTAAACTCTTTAAAAAAGAATCTTGCTTTGATGTATTTTTAAATATTGTTAAATTAACATAGAATATATTATTGGATATTAAATAATATTATATAATATCGTTTAAAATTAGTAAGAATAGTAACGTCTTTTAAAGCGTGTTTTATTTCTTCGACTTATTACCACAGAAAAACAAATTGTCCCGATTAGTAACTAATATATATAGATATATGTTACTTTTTTATATCAAAAAATCTAGTTTACATTGATGCATAATATGTTTTTATAATAATATCAATAAAACTGAATTAAAAGAAAAACTGAAAGAAAAATGGAATTAAGAAAAAACTCACTCCTAAACCATTTAAACCAAAAACTAAAAATATTATTTAATTCATAACTTACTAAGCAATACGAAGCTGTGTTTTCTATAGTATTTAAATCATCAAACCAAAATATATAACTATGAGTTTTTATATAAATGGTTGTAAAAAAAGCCTATAAAAGTGCTATATTTATTTTTCACCCAATATCAAATTGATGCCAAGTACCGACCAACCTATAGCCTATAATATATAAATACAAACCTACAATATTTTTATAGTATTGCCAATATTTAAATGACCAATAACATACAATATATAAAAAAAATGTTTTTTTTAATGTAAACATATCTCTGATCAAAATATTTTTGTGGTTTTTATACTACCGTTATTTTTTAAACTTTCTACCTAACACGATATACTTTGTAAAGGAAGGATTGTTTTTAATGCAACATTACAATAAAACAAACAATACATATTGGAATCAGCTGTAATAAAATTATTAATCCACTGTAAAAAACAAATTAATATTTTATTTAAGATTCTTTTTTAAAGAAAAAAGAATCTTGCTTTGATGTATTTTTAAATATTGTTAAATTAACATAGAATATATTATTGGATATTAAATAATATTATATAATATCGTTTAAAATTAGTAAGAATAGTAACGTCTTTTAAAGCGTGTTTTATTTCTTCGACTTATTACCACAGAAAAACAAATTGTCCCGATTAGTAACTAATATATATAGATATATGTTACTTTTTTATATCAAAAAATCTAGTTTACATTGATGCATAATATGTTTTTATAATAATATCAATAAAACTGAATTAAAAGAAAAACTGAAAGAAAAATGGAATTAAGAAAAAACTCACTCCTAAACCATTTAAACCAAAAACTAAAAATATTATTTAATTCATAACTTACTAAGCAATACGAAGCTGTGTTTTCTATAGTATTTAAATCATCAAACCAAAATATATAACTATGAGTTTTTATATAAATGGTTGTAAAAAAAGCCTATAAAAGTGCTATATTTATTTTTCACCCAATATCAAATTGATGCCAAGTACCGACCAACCTATAGCCTATAATATATAAATACAAACCTACAATATTTTTATAGTATTGCCAATATTTAAATGACCAATAACATACAATATATAAAAAAAATGTTTTTTTTAATGTAAACATATCTCTGATCAAAATATTTTTGTGGTTTTTATACTACCGTTATTTTTTAAACTTTCTACCTAACACGATATACTTTGTAAAGGAAGGATTGTTTTTAATGCAACATTACAATAAAACAAACAATACATATTGGAATCAGCTGTAATAAAATTATTAATCCACTGTAAAAAACAAATTAATATTTTATGTAGCGTAAAAACAAAAAGGGCAAACAAAAAGTCTTTCTCTGCTTTACGCACATTAATAATTGAGAGTGGAATTATACGTTTTATACCCGTACTAACGCACAGTTCATATTTTTCGTATATCCGGAGGGATTTCATTGCGGATGTAGCCTTTTTGGTTACATTAAATACAAAGAAACCGGATGTTTGGGTGTTGTTTGGAATTTATAAACACATAAAATGTCACGGCTTTAAAACATAAATTTAGATTGGAAAGAATATTACACTTAGTAATTAATTATGTTTTGGCTTAAATTTGATTCCAAATAATCTTTTCAGAGATGTTCCACATTTTTGTGCGGCTTGAACGGATGAAAATTTGTAACGATTTACTCATAAAAGTTTATTAATTGTATAATAATGCACGCTTAAATTATCCATGTTATAATAAAGATACTTATTTACAATGGTTGATGCATTGGTAAGAAATGCTTCACAAACACGTGATTTATATTTTATTTTGATTTGTAATTTATGATAAATTATAATATCTTATTAATCGACGACCTTACATGTTTAAATAATCAGAATAAAGAAGCGACTGAACTATGCAGTCCGTTATGTAAATATTCAACAAAAGATAAGATGGAGTATACTATACAATATGTCTAGGACATAATGTATACTATGGAAGTGAAGCTAATGGATCATCAAAGTGAGGATAAAATTTTTACTCAACTTTATGAGAGTTCATTATGCGGAATCTTTATTATCTGTTGGATGCCAAATACTAAATTCTACTTTACAGGTAATTTAAATTTTTTCATTAGTTTAATTACATTTGAACACATTTTTTTTCTATATCACATGTTGGGAACATTATAAATGATGGAAGCATTTACTACATGACGTAGTTAAAAAAAATAAAACTCATGACTCTTGATGTTTAATGCTGATTATTTTTAAAATTTAATTTGTTTTCTTTGATCGCTTTATTGATATCTCTGATAATGTTAAAGTTTCGTTATTCCTGTTGAAAAGAATATTAAAATATCCAAAAATAAAGATAAATTTTGTCTGATAGTAAAAATTATTTTGTAATCTTCCATATCGTGGAATAAAAGATTTAATTTGTTTTATCATTAAAATATAATTTTAGTTTTGAGTCTCATAATGTTGTTCATTAAAGGCATACTGCGGATTATCACGATGGGATTTTATGTGAAACTCATGTGTTACTAATAAATTGGATGCAGCCCATAGACCGTCTACCTATACTAAAAGCATTAACTAAGTCGTCGTATTATAAACGACAGACACGTAATCCGATACTCTATCTTGTCATGGTGCCATGCATCTTGTATACAATGTACGGCTATTTGATCAGAGGATCGAATAAAATGTGAAAACTTGGATAGATAAAATGTTTCACTTATTTTTTTGATTCTTTTGTATGAAATTTAACTTAGCCTTATAATATAAGTTGATATTTATTTAAAACTTCACTTTATTCGAAAATAAAAAAAATTCAACGTGCTTCATTATCTCTATAATAAAAAAAAGTTTATAAAAATTAATCATTCAAAAAGACAGCTAGAATTATTATTACGTTTATTATATCAACATAATTTCAATAAAAGCATTTTCAATGAAAGTGTTTTAAAAATATAATAATACCGAAGAATTTAATAAAATATAATCTGTAAATAATTTACAATAAATACCCCCCAGGTGGCTAAGAGGTGAACACTCATAATTCAGTAAGGAAGATTGCAAGTTCAAATGCTAGAAGATTTTCAAAAAAAAAAAAAACTTAAAACAGGATACCTGATGAGTTAAAAAAGCTGTTTACCAAATTGCACTAAAAACACCGAAAAAGCTTTCATAGATTAATGTAATATATTTTTAGATTTAACATGGAAAAAAATGTTCATAATGATTCTTCTCTTACTTATACCATGTTCGCTTTCAAAATGGATTATATTGATCTACACAGTGTGAATATATCCAGACCGAAAGTGGAGTATATGGATCTCTGCAATTTTAGAGCATCTTAGCAAATTATTTTTCAAGAGAATTGTTTTTCACACAATTGCTTAATCCTATGGGGATCCAGTCCTGTATTTATGGATTTTAAAAATCCGAGAGATGGGGAATCAAACCCGCATTTGCCGGATTGTTGGGCACGCACACTACAAACTTCGCTACTTAATATTACTAGATAACGATTCGAATATTAAAAACGGCCTTGCGATTCACTATAGAATTGTTATTTTTTATTTACAATGTCCGCTTGGAAAATGAAGCACATATATTTCAATAGTGTGAATGAATATTACCATTTCAGACATTCGATAAATCGATCTCCGCATTTTCAAAACAAATATCTCAGACTTTTCAAAATAGAGTCTTTCGTTATTTTTTAATGGACATATAATAAATCTCATGTCTTCATCCGTGTTTTGAAAATTGATAATATATGAGTTATGATGTTATCGAATACAATAAATAATATGAATATATCTAATATTACTATACCAATTTAACCATACCGGATAGAGTTGAAAATATTTTGATAACCAAAAATGTGCGATTGATTATTTAATATTTTTAACGACACGATTATGTGACTTATTTCCGTCTAAATTGCTAGCTATAAACTTTGGAACGGTAACCTCACAATTTAAATGCTAGCTGTGCTCCCCAAAATTAGAACGTAAAGTTGAGTTTTTCATAGTGAACGATCACAAAGCTGCACGGCGTTTCTCAAGTGGAAAGTATAAATTACTTTAAAGGCTGTGTCTAAGTTTGGACCTATAAATTATAACGCGGTCGGCGCTCACCTACAGACCCGCTACTTAAACTCAAAGCTCAACTTGGCAACACAAAGCATGTGTTTGCATCGGCGACACTCTTGTTTCTGCAAAGTATAATCATAAATATACGACCGTACTGCAAAGCTGGACGGGGAACATTAGCAAGCCAATGCCTAGGGCAAACTTAATTGCTCCACGTGCAAAGAAATGAAAACTCTAGCTAGACTGTAAAGAAAATGCAAAATGAGGTTATTCCCCAACGAAATACCCGGTGTATGACAACGTGGTAATTTTATGCAAGCAATCTCTTTCGCTACTCCCGAATAAGTATTTATATTGCTTTTAAAAGAGGTTCTACTGGATACCGTAAGATTATATTAGGGATAATACGATAAAAAGCTTTTGACGCAAAAATTATACTGAAAGTTCAGATAGCAAAAAAGTGTTACTGAAACTAACCAACATTGCATTTTTTATGTAGTAACATACAATAAATAATATCGCATTTGTGTATTTATATATTAAACATACACATGTAAAAAATTAATGCTATCAATAAAATAAGTATCTATCAATGAGAAAATATATCCAAGGAATATGAAAAAAAAGAGACGTTAAATTTATAAAATATTTTAGTGACATTTAAAAAACTTTATAACTGTGTATTTTCATAATATTGTATCCATGAATTTCCTTATATTTATTATGAGAATATTGATATCGCGTGGAAATATAATATTTAGCACAGAGAAGTAATTATATCAAATTTAGTAGCTGGTAGATGGTAACTGGCATAAAAAATAGAACGTTTACATTCTGTGAAATCTACAATAATTTGTATATCATTGAATATTTTAATAAAACAATCTCTTATATGTGTGTAGAAAGAATATATTTTATTACATATATTTACAATCCAATAGAAATATACGATTTCTCCTTAAAATATTTATAAAATATTTTTTAAAAAGGTATCATATTTCCAGCAAAATAAAATACTGCAATTTCCTTTGTTTATAGCGAGACTGTAGATTTTCATTTTTAAAATACTGACTGTAAAAAAGCGTTGAAAAGTAATTAGATCTTCTTCAAAAGACTATTTTATTTTTGATTTTATTCTCTGCAATGTGCGCCATAAATTAAGTTCAATAATATTATTATTATATAGAAAAAAAAAATGGCACACTAACATTAGCGCATCGGATAAAAACGTGCAGCCAGAAGCGTGGATGAATTGCAACCAATTTATACAGAAAAATATAAAACGATAGTGAAATAAAATGATTATTTACATATTTTTATAATAATTAAAAATATTTATGAAGAAATACATCTCGAAACAAAAAATATTTTTTGAAATACTGGTGCAAGTATTGGGTTTGTCGTCAATTTTTAATGATAATGTTATAAAATCGCCACAAAATAAATCTTCCTTGTATTTTTATGTAAGAAATTTCCATTTTAATATCAAGGTGTAAATTATGTTTTTAGTTTTTTCATGGTAAAAATTTAAAGTACTCTAAGCTCAAAACGTAATGAATGATTTATAATATAATACTTGAATATATTAAAGTATAGTTAGGTTTGTTAGATTAGATAATATATTTTATAATGATTACTAATGATTTTACTTAATATGCATGGCAAAAGGTTTTTTTAGAACTGATGATATCATGAATATTAAAAGAAAAAATAAACAAATACTATTGGATTTTAAATAAACAAGTTATATCCATTAACTCCATGAATAAATGGATTGCGGCGGATTTTTCAAGAATCTAATTTAAATGCGTAAAATGAAAAGTTTTAGAGTAGGTTTCATTTATTTCCTTAGAAAAAAGCTTTGAATACATATAAAAAATACCTAAAAGGTGACATTATAAATGTCTTAAGTATTTAAATATTATAATTCAATGTCAAAAACTACTCCATTATTACATCAAGTATGGAAACAATGATGAATAAATTAAAAAGAAAATAATCTTAAAAGTATCTCAGATATATGCGAATTTATATGAATATGTGTGTAGCTTGATTTTGTTTGACAGATAAAAAATTAGTGCTTTGAAATAACGCGGTAAATTTTTGATTGATATTACCGGTGGTGAGTATTTAAAAAAAAAATTTTCAACTCAAAACTTTGTGTGTTTAATATTATTTATAAAATTAAAAATTAAACTTTTTTAGTGATTTCAATTCAGAAATGAACAAAAATATCATCTTTTAAAAATGTTTTCTTGCGGTTCTTTATAAATGACCAGCGGAAATTATCAAGATTTTTTACTTTTTGAAGAAAGTCTTTGACCAGATTAATAAGAAGCTTTATAATATAGTTTGGAAGTAATGCCTTAATTCACAAAGCTTCGCCTCAAAAGCACTAAAACACCGTAAAAGCCCATCGTATAAAAATTCTACTAATGCCGCTATTAACGTTGGAATTTGCGCCAAACTCACAGTCTGGGGGGGTAACAGTGATATATTCAACGAGTCCTTACAAACAAACGTACAAAATGAAATTATCATTTCCACTTTTCTTCGGGCTCTATAAACTTTACTTCCCATTTTCTCATTTCTAGGTAACAGGATAGTAGGTATGTCTAAAGACTTGAGATGTAATATGCAAAAGTCTAAAGCCAGCTTAGATAAAAAAATTGGATGAGATGTTTTCTAAATTAACATTTTTTGTTATAAGATTTCTTAAAAAATATTATCATCAGAATTGAGTCTAAAATAGCCTATTTTTTTACGTCACGTCTCTTCAAAAATGAAGCATTTGGATCTCCATATTGTGAAAAAATCCTCCCCAGAAAAAGAAGTAAATTGATTTGTTCTTCACAAAAATTGGTTGTCAGCCAATTGATTTGTATAGTCTTTTGCATATTGCATATTAAAGTGTGCAATATAATGTCTTTGCTATTTAAAAAAGCTATTGCGGTATTGAAGCTCAAAACCTCCAACGCCTAATCAACGCGCACACCTCTCAGCCACTGAAGGGATACTATTTTCATTCTTAATGTGAACCTAAAGAAATTATTTAATGGCTATTATTTGACTTTTCATCGAAAATGTCTAAAAGCAAAATAATAAATATTTTATGTATTTACTAATTTTAACGCAGACACAAATTTGGATTTTAACTTTTTGCCATAAAAGTTCTATGGAAATCAGCTTAAATTATGTTCACAAAAATTCAATACATCATTTGTATACTTTAAAAAATGAAATATTGAAAAATACCTATCAATCACTTACCGCGGTAAATGGATGTCATCTCTATACTCGTATAGTACAATACATATACACATAGATTATTTGGTTTTCATAATAAATTCATGAATGCCAGTATTTTACCAGATTTTTTTATGATTTAATTTAAAAGAATTTGGTTTATTTTAAATAAAAATGTAAAATATATACAACATTTACTTTTCACCAATCGTATACTTTTGTATTCCGCAGAGGTGAAAAAAGCGGTCAACGATGGAAGGGGAATTCTTGTACTTACTGTCCCATTTGTATTGTCAGGGGGCGATGGTTATAGGCCAGCAACTTAATGTGCTCGGACGTAAAATATTGTTTCCCACCGCTACAAGACGTTTTCGGCAGAAAGTTTTATTTCCTACGAAATGTTTCGCATGCGAAAATGTAAAATTGCCACCCAAAAATCTGTGCACATTGTTGAAAGAAAAATATATTTCAACGTGAAATGAAGTACCTCATTACATTCGAAATGTATTTTATAGTTTATTTTGCGATAAAAACATTGTTTGATGTTGATTTCACTAATTTTAATTACTTACCAAAAGAAAATAAAAACACGTAAAATTTTGCGGCTTGAAAGATTGTTATATGAAAATGTTATTATAATATTTATAATCTTGTTCTCCATAAACAGTATCATATAATTTGAGGACTTTGAAACACGGAGCCGGTGATTACGGGAAAGCTGAAAACCAATTCTTGTGATAAAAACTGCCATAAGTAAGTTTTCACTGTGCGAGTACAAACTATATTTTTCAATTGGTCATTTTCCGACTGTTCAGATCTATATGCTCTACTTTCCAGCAGTAATCATTATACACACCAAATTATTGATAAAACAGTCATTTTAATATTGTGTGGTGTAGCAAAACCTTGTACTTTAAATAGAATATTTATATTAGCACCATATCTTTTCAGTTTTTAAATCTCTTCATTGCACAATTTTGTTTTATCTCTACTTTGAAATTCACAAGGGATACTGGAAGAGTACAGCTAAAAGTCGCATTATTATAGTTATTCTTCAAAGTTTTCAATGTATAAAAAAATATTTGCTCTGTATTTAAAGGGGACATAAACTATTCACAACTAGATATTAATTAATGTCTTAAAGTTTTTGGATATTCAACATATCAGTTGCATTACGAATAATAAAAAAAACGTGCTGCGCCGTTGGTTTTGTGAAAAAAGAATATCGTTAGAAATAATAAAATAGAAAATAATTTAAATGATATTAAGCTTCATGGTGTTAGCTGCAGGCAGATTGCGTTGTATGTATGTACCAAGCAAATTGCATTGTCGCTTCGCCTAGTAAACCGCGCTTATTCAATATTTTTTCTAAAAAAAAAACCCTCTGTTCTCCTGTATACGTGTAAAAACTAATTAGTTTTGCATTTTCACATTAATACTGTACTTCATTGTTACCCTAATGTATATGTATATAAAGTTTCTACATTTAAATATAAAGATTGACGGAAACACTATTTTAAAGAGAATGATTCCTTATTAGAAAAAAATATACTATGTAGGATATAAAGTAATCTAATAAATAAAAGATACTGAAGGATTTTTGAATTTTTTTATATGCAGTTAACCAATTAATAAGCTACAATTTTAAAGGTTACAAAATATCATAAGCATTATTAGATCATAATTTAATATATATAGCTCGTTTCAACTCTACTATGCACTGAATAAATAATTTGTTGTCATCAAGTTATCCGTTTTCATTAAAATATAACTTAAACATTTGCCTACAATCTTTTAGTAAAGATGTCTTTCAAAATATTGTATTTCAACATTTTTTAACACACTCACATTTTATAAAACATTGTTTTATTAAAAGTTATTGTGACTTTATTTATAGATTTAAAGAGCATTTTGCTCACTAGAAAACACGGAATAAGATAATAAGATATGGAATAAAAATAATCTTAACAGTGAACCAATATAATAAAGATAAAAGTTAAATTTGACTGATTTAATATCGCAGAATTGCTGATAGTTAAGGCTTTTTTCTATCTTATTACATAAAATACTCATCAGATTTTCTATTTGTTTTAGTGCAAAAATTACACAGAATATGTCTTGTAGCTAACCGTGCTCATATCTTGAAGAAAAAATAATAAAAGAAGTGAAGCAGAAACAATAGAGGTAGGAAAAATACATAAAACAGCAGCGCCAAGGGTAAATTTCATTTTCCTTTTACCCTTTCTTCATTTCCCTATGGAAGCTTTTTTGTTTTTGTAGTTGTTATATTCGTAAGCATTGACTATTTACATATTTTTTACTAACGAACATTAAATGTAACCTTGCGAAAAATGCATTTTATATTCCGCTTATACAATTGAAAATACCTTTACTAATATTTCAGGCTTTAAAAAAACTAATAAAAATTATTTAAACCAATAAAAATATTTATCGACGATATTTAAGTCTGGTAAACAGTCGAAGAGCTTTCTTTTAAATATTTCAACATTTGAAATAAAATTAATTTTCAAAAAAAAAAATCTTTTTATCGATTGAAAGATAAGTATACCTACCGGATAGATAAAATATTATAGAATAGCTAATTTTAAAAGTATTGCGAATAATGTTACTTAGTATTATAAACCTCAAAGATATTTTGTATTTTTATTTACACTATCATTGCTTACAATACTTATTTTAACGTTATTTTAACCATACCTGATTATTTTCAAAGAAAACATTACATGTTCTATGTTCAAATCAAAAGTATAGTTAAAATAAAACTAATTGATATCATATTATCATTTTAAATAGTACCTCAACTCATATTTGAAGCTCATGGTTGAAATCAGCCAGAAATACATTTTAATAATATCATAGTAAAAATTTGGCGATTAAAATTTCAAATGTATATTTTTCTTCATATTGTTTATGTTAACGTTTCATACAGCATCAAAATGTGGTAATGGAAATAAACATTATTATTGCGTGATAAAAACGTTTGTAGGAAATAATTGTCCTGGATATACTATGCATGCCTGTGCTACACGTTATTTTAGAAATTTCAAAGCAGTAAAAATTTCCTAATACGTTACATTATACATTAAAAATTTACTCGTACAACACTGTTAAATAGTGTGAGAGATACTGATTTAATATTTAAAAAAATTGTAACTCAAAAGAAGATAGAAACTATTAGTATAGGTATTAAACTATAGGTATTCTTTACCTTTTTTAATACAACTTACACTGACAAAGTTTATTTATTAATTTTAAATATTAGTATCCTTTTAAGGTTTATTGAATTATAAATTTTATGTACGGCTAAAATCTTATCAGTAAAATAGCTTTTAGTTTTTATTATTTGTGTTTTTTTTCTAATTATTGATATTAAATAGTTTAATTAATAAATAATACTTTACATAGACAAAC